>JALIZH010014160.1:0-25680 GCA_030522465.1 Rhipicephalus appendiculatus | reverse complement strand
CAGGTGTCTTGTTGGGCCTGCAGAAGGCTTTTAAGTTTCAAATCATTACCACGGAGTTCAACGACGCTCTCATAGAAAGTGTGCTATTACATTTGTTTTGAACTCCCGGTACAACTTATTCACATCGTTAAAATACATTCGCGTTCTGCAAGCGTGGGTGTTTAGCCAAACGCACTTCACTGAAGAGCAACACTTCTGACTTGTGCGACGGAAACTGGCAGCTGCGGGCGACATCGATGCTCGAAAAAGACTTTGGAGTGATCCGACAAGAGTTTTCGCTCTAGGACCATAAGCGGTGGTGCATGAAGGCGCACGGTGTCTGTCGGGCTGAAGACGCCCGTACTGTTTGGCCGGCTAGTGTGTAATCGATCTGGAAAGCCTACGACGGGATGCCCGGGACATGCGTCGATTCCTAGTCTCGCAAACCCATCTTCGCGCCTTTTATCGCGAGCTCCACTGTAGCGACCGTTTGCGACTTGCGGATCAGCGGGAATGCGATAGTGCGTACGACTGATATGTTTCACATTGCATGCGCAATGCATGACCCCGGCCCGCAGTCATGCTTTTATTCTGCGCTACGCTTGCTTTAATTTTTTACAGCGATTTCTGCTCGATTCCATCAAAGGAGATGTACTAGGTATGCATCGTTCGTCGCACCTGTGTTTGTGCGGTGTTCCGTCTAATGACCCGAATATCTTTTTTATGATAAAAAAAAACAAAACAGAAACAACTCATGAATCCCCAGCTGTTGGCGGCTTGGCTGCTCTATGTGCACTTTTGATTCTGCTTAAGCAACTTCCGTTACATAATCAACCAGTATTCATTCCAGGCGCCGTGTATGATGGCACCAGATGTCGTTTGGTGTGATGATAAAGAAGTATACGGGTTGAATGCTTATCAGTGCGTATCGTAGTGTAAAGAAGCGACTGCACTGAATTAAGGCCTTTTTGAAACAGCTGAAATTGTGAAAGCGCTATTGTTGCCTCGCAATGCAACATCGCTGTTGAATGAGCAGATGTGGGGCAATGAGCTGCTTTTTTGGTGAGCAGCGGGGTCACGAAACAGCCGGTGCTTGAGATATCGCGTTCCATTGCACCAGTATTGCTTTTAAATTTCCAAGCATATCGAAGTCTATGGAGCTATCGACTGGCAAGCAGTAACCGCATGCAGTTCAATGCAACTTCACGAGCATGCCACCTAAAATGCAGGCGCTTGAGTGTTGCGCAGTGCTCTCTGTAATCGCTCATTCACAAAAGGAGGACCCGTATGTACTCACCATCTGCCCGTGCTTGGTCGCTGGCTGCGCGCCGATGACGTATCGCTGACGTCGTGTCACGGTGCCGAAGTGGGCGGAGTCACGACGACGGGCTACGCCTTTCCCCCTCCCTATGGCGGAGAAGGGCGGCGAGGCCGCGCGAGAATTTGAAATCAGCTGAAACGGATGTTCTAACCCCTGTAACTTCCTTGTTATTGCACGTATTCGCAAAATTCTTGCGGCAGCATGTTCACATAGCAAAAGTGCGCATATTGCTCTTCATTACGATTTTTCGACCTTGGGGTTGTGTACTGGCCCTTTGCATTAAAAAAAATGTGTATTGGCCGGCACATGGTTTTCAGTTCGTTTTGTTAGTACGTTATTTGTATATAACATACATACGCTGTGATAAGCAGGATGTAAAATATAACAATAGCATTTGGCTTATATGCCCAAAATACCCCTAACAACGAATCGCATTACTTATTGCATGCTGCTCTGACAATGAATTGGTGTTAATATAAGTAAAGCATCCACATTCACAGAAACCGAAAGAAAGGAGGAAGTCCAAGTCTCAACGTTCACAGAAACCGACAAAAAAGAAGGCATGATCATGGACATTCATGGGGAATCCACACTACAGACTAAATTATATTCCGCAATAGAGCATGCACAACGTGACAATGCTTGGAATAACGGGTATGGACAGCACCATACATATGGTGACCATTGGGGATTCTTGTTGAGAGTGAATAGAGGGTATGCTACCTTCATGTTAAACAAGAAATTTTCAGTGCTGGATGCTACAGGTCGGTCCAGACTTTGATGAGTGAACTTTGCAGAACCCTGCCGGCTAGGGCTGGCCCACTTTGCAGGGACAGGAATGAACATCAGCAATCTGTGGTTGCAGTTCCCTTAGGCGCATGGTTCTGCTCAGCAAACCTTGCCTCCAGCAGACTGCATAGACAGAGATAAATTTTATCAACTGGAACTCTATTCAGTAAAACATTATTTGTGTTTTCCGTTTCACTTTTGTTGGAATGTGCATACTAATACAGTTGGTTTCCTATTTGTGCAAGCTAAAATAAAGTAGAAATATGGGTACAGTTATAATGTTGCGCAAGTGTCCAGAGTAGGAGCAATGGGTGTCAGCAGCAAATTTTCACTGCTTTCAGCAGTTGTTGCTCAACTCCAGCTGTTTACAACCTTGTCAATGCAAAGGTCGTTACATGTTCCAAAGACGAATTGGTATCATGCATGATAATAGAAAAGCCCAACAAATTCACAAATATATATTTTTGAAATGCGCAGCACACCTTGTTGCGATTATTCGAATGTACAAGCTGGGATAGCGTCGCATGCCAGTCTAGCCAGCGCAGGAGGCCAGAATAATGAAAGTAAAGAGCCAGCAAGTGCTCTCAACTTGGGGCTGCTCTGTACAATAGAGCCATGCTCAAAGCTGTCGCACAGTGACAACTGCTATGCCATGAATTCCCATTCACATCACACTCTCTACCACAAGAAGCAGCTGCTGAGAATACTGTCGACAAAGTGCCGCACATCCTGCTGCAAAGCATAGGTCAGAGGTAGCCCTGATCAGTGAAATTATTTTCCAGGGAGAGCACTACTTACAGTCAAAAACCGGTATCGCTTGCACAGAATGTGGGAAATAATTGTGGGAAGCCGTGTGGCTAGTGCGAGGTAATCCATAAAATTCATTTTATAGAAATCTGCAAATCCTTTAAGTCCGTTTTTGACAAAAGTGTTCTGTGTGAGCTGAAGCAGCGATTTTCACCGAGCACTATTTACTTTGGGAAGTCACCAGAGCTGGGTTTGAAATCTACAGCAGAACATGTGGCAGGCTGCATTCCTGCTTGAAAACCATGAACGTACCTATGCAGAAATAATATGATTACTGGGCACTGGTGTTGCTTGGTATGGTTCAGTATTATGCTCTTCAGAATTACTTTGGTGCCAGTGGCATATGTTGCAATGAAATGGGACATCATGCAGTGTTACACTTGCAGTACCTGTCATCTATATGCTGTACGGGAGGTTCATCACGAAGTTAATAACTCTAAATTAAAGTGTAGACCAGCCAACACTGTTCTACTTCATCTACCATTTGAGTTTTGGCATGCAGTGGAATAATCTCTATAAGCGGTAGTAATTTAACATATCATAATATTTGTAGAAATAAGCTGGCGCTGACATAGGGGGAAGAGAAATGGACATTTTCTTCTGCGATATAATGCAGCACCGCCTATCTATCACCGACACACATGACCCTGCTCAAAACATTACTGCTTGTGTGTGACCTTTCAATTTATTTAAGACGAATGAGAGCTGGCTTTTGCACACACTTCCTTTATTATTGAAGCAGAAAGCCTCACCATGCTTTTTTGTTATGCCTAAACCAATGTACCCGACTGCAACGCCAAGCTTTCCCTCTTGTTTATTTGCAACAGTAGAACAAAAGCCAAAATTTTCTATGATGAATTTTTACCAAATGAGAGAATATTTTATGGTCCTCTTGTTAATGTCACATTGTCCAAGATGAATGCATTTTTCCTGCTGGGCCTTCCTCACACAGGACTCAATTTAAGCACATGGTGGTATAGTCCTCCAAACAAACACACCACACCGTAGTATTCCGTCTTTCGAGATTAGCTACCTGTTAATGCCAGCGTCCATGCGCCACGCTAGGTTGGTAAGCTTATCAATCAAATCTAAAGCAAATACTTTTATGCAGCAGAAGAATTAGGGTAGCAAATGAGACATGGCATGTGCAATTTTGCTACCCTTAATACAACAAATTATAGTGGCAGTTCTATTCAGGAATGGTAACCAGAGCTGTGATTCAAAACACATCTGCAGATGCTTCATTTAAAGTATACCAGCTGAATTGATGCTCTTTGTAAAGCTACTAGAAGCAAACTAAAGTCAATTTTATTTCAACAATGCTTCGAGCTAGTTGGTATTCCACACTCAATAATACTGAGCGCAAAACATTTTATACGAGAAATGGCGACAACCACGAGAGCATTGACATGGCGCTTCAACAACCAGCCCAAATGCAGACAAAGAACAAGAACAAAAGCAAATACAAGCACTGACTTCCAACTGAGGATTTATTGAAAAAAAAACCGCCAGGCCTGCGCGTAACGCGCAGCACAGTCACAGCGAAAGCTGGGAGAGCACCATTTCTAAAACCCGTTGCAATCTATCTTGGGGCTACTAATACAAGTACGCTTGCAAGGTACCCACTACTCCATTAATTGATTCGGTGGCTGATGACGACGAAGAATTATGGCTGAGCCCTTTGTAATGGGTTGGAAGCATTCAAAAACCCCCTCGTAATGCAATTCATACTGTGTGACGCCTGGTTACACAAATGGCATTCTGTGACGCCTGGTTGTGGTTTCACTCTTCTGCCACGTTATATTGCGCATGTTAACGCGGTTCCTTCCCGACCTAATGCTTGTATAGGGTTTTTGTGCTCCGGGCTTTTTGAGCACAGGCATGGATCAGTGGTAGAACACTGGGCTGGCACGGAGCGGACCCAGGTTCGAACCCCGTTCCAATCTGAATATTTTTTTCTTAAAGTTTTTTTTCTTATTTCGTGCGATAGCGGTTACGGACACCGGCGGCGGCGGCGGCGGACAACTACGGCACCCTTGTTGTGATCTCATAACAGCTTTCGCTGTAAAACGCCTATGTATATATGTCGGCACACTACACCACGTGAGGACGCAAACAGTCGCGTAACAAGTTATGCAGAGAAAATCTTACCAAGCATGACAGAATACATGCTAAACAAATGCACTGCATGAACAAATGTCACGTCCGATCTTTTTCTACTGAACTTGTTGACGCTTGTTTAGTCACTGTTTGCACGTGTTCACATGATGTAGTATGCCAACATATAGACCTTTTTTTATTGCGATAGCAATTATATGGACACTCTCGGCTGGTTTTCGCCGTCGCTGTCGCTGTCATGTCCTGTATATGTAGATGTATCTATATATTTTTAAAAAGTCACAGTTTCACCGCAAGGGCGAAGCAGTGAATGCGATAGCAACAAATTCTAATGTTAATCGAAGTGAGGCTGGCAGCTAACTCTTTTGGATCCGATCCCACAAAACTCTACAAATTGCTTGTTTAAGAGCATATGGCCGCTCCATGGGACACTGTTCATCGCGCGCTGTCGCCTGCTGAATATTGCGAGATAACGCGCGCGCCAGCGACGACCGCGCTCGTAAAACCAAAGGTCGCAGTGGCTGCATGAGGGACACCCCCCCCCCCCCCCTCTTGTCTTTCCGCGCTTGTTAAAGACGCGCGGGGCGTTTCCTCTCCTTGAGCATTCCTCGGCTCGTCCAACAGGCGGGGGGGATTTTATCGCATACGCCTTGGAGCGACGGAAGTGCGCCGGCTCGTTTGATGTCCGCTTCAGCGGCATTTGTGGCCCCCGCTCTGTTACCGACGGGTATTTTTCTTCATGGCTTCTACTTATATATATATATATATATATATATATATATATATATATAAATATATATATATATAAATATATATATATATATATATATATATATATACGGGACATGACGGCAAAAATCAGCCGTGAGTGTCCATATAATTGCTATCGCAACAAAAGCTACAAAGAAAAATAATTCATAAAAATGTTTCCGACGCGCGGCATCGAACGAGAAACCTCTCGCTCTACAGCGCAAGGCGCTAACCGCTGAACCACGAAAGCGCACGTCCTTCAGCGTTCAAACGGCGAGTTATTTATATACAGCGTGTTTCCTGCGGGGTTTCAGCATTACCAGCGAGATGGCTCAAAGGGCGCGCTCAGCGGGGCTTTACTCGGCGTCCCCATCGTCGCGACGCGCGCTCTCAGGCGCTCCTCTCCGGCGTGTACTTTGCCCGGTGGGTGGTAGACGCCTGTGCGCGCGGGCGCTTATCTCGCTGTCGGGAGAATAGGACGCCTTATGCTTTAGCCGGAACGAGTGCGTTGTAGTTACCGAGTGCACGAAGGTCACTTCGCTCGCTGCAGTCCCCCCCCGTTTGCGAAAAGAGCACGCTTTTCAAACACAGCGAAGTAACAACTGTGACACTTATTAGTTCGCGCTCGTCGTTACCTGTGAATAAGTTTCGTGCGTCGTTTTTGTTTAAGCAGCGCGTTAAGTGTCGAGCTGTGAACGTTGTTAGTTCTCTCGTCCTGCACATGTTGTTTTCGTGCGTCATGTGTGCGTGAGCAGCGCGCTGCACGTTTCGACCTTCTTGCCATTCGTCGCTTGACATTCCAATTTGTTGCTATCGCATTCATTGCTTCGCCTTGTGGCGATACTGCGACTTTTTTAAATGAATCTGCAGTTGGAAGTGAGCGCTTGACTTTGTTCCTTTACTCGTTTTTTCTCCGCTCCGGGCTGGATGTTGAAGGTAGATTGTGAGTTAGCCCAATCTAAAACCTGCCTTCATTACATTGAGGTCTGTCCGCGGCTGTTGTTGTCCCTCGACTGAAAGCTTTTGCATTTAGTAGCATTGCTGAGTCATTTTTATCTGTGTACCGTTTTTACGTCTAGATTACAGTTGAATGCTATTATTACACTACTCACATAAAGATTGACTGGGCGTTAATGCTATTTCGCATATTGCTGCAGACAGATCAACAATACAAAAAATTAGAAGAAAAGAACTCTCACTTTGAGAACAACAGTATTGTGTTCGCTTCATATACGAACCTATGGCAGCCATCCCAGCTCCAGAGTGACAGCAGCAACAAGCCTTTCAGTTAAAGAAAAACAACAGATTAGCAAAACCGACTGTGCAGAAGTATCAACACAGTCATGTAGCTTCCATGCAAAACAACTTTGCAAGTCAGTCGACAATGACTACATTCCCTTTTTATGTTATGTAATTTTCAGGCGCCACCTGATGTAGCATTTTCATCGAAGTAACTTGCTGTGTCACAGGTGCGGACACCAAACACTGGAATGGCTAATTCTTTTTTCAAATTGTTATCTGTGAAATGTACATTCTTGTGTATCTTTGTTCTCTGTATGCTCTTCCTGCGAAAATCCCCGTTTGGATCGGCAGTAGTTCGGAAATAAAAAAATTAAATGAATATTTTTATTATTAACATTATTATTATTATTATTATTATTATTATTATTATTATTATTATTATTATTATTTTTGTTGTTATTATTAAAAGCGTGTTGCTGATATCTATCTCACTTCGTCTATGCGAAAGAATGACAATCAAGTGATAAAGAAGAGTATAACGAATACGTCCCCTGCCCATGAGTTTCGCAATTACATCTATCTAGGCAAGCGGAGAAGGTACCCCTACCAGATTTTTAAAACGTATAAGTTATTTATGGTCGCTTAAGCGTTTCCTTGCAACATGACGAATACTATGACTCAGCCATTTCTTAACCTGATGACATTATTCTTTCTTTTCTACGCTTCGGCGATGCCGATGGTTTGTCCCTGCTGCAAATGACGATAAATGAATATCCCAAATTAATATGTTTATTAGAAATGGAAGGGTGACAGGAGACAACTTATATAAAGGGTGGTACGCCAAAGCTCTGATTTGACAATCTTGCAAAGTCACTTCGCGTGGCCCCGGGATGACTTGATAGGTCCAATGAGCTTGATGGCGTCTAGAGGCAGGATACACTCCTTGAGGCAAAAGCCAAAGAATCTTCACAGCCTCTTGCAACAGCAATGTGGCTCACAAGGACTGAAGCTAAGTCATTAGGTAGCGAACACATTAAAAGGGCCCACGACAAAATAAATGTAACTGCCTAAAATGCGCTCCTGGGTGAGTTGGCACATAATTCTGGGCAAAAGGGCAAGACACGAAGTCCGTCGTATATACAGACACAAAACATTGTTTTAGTCCTGAGCGACAAGATCAGAAGAGGGCATGAGACCTCCCCAGTCAAGTCGGTAGCTCCACCAATGTGGGCACCGGGAGATGTCTCTCGGCGACGACACAAGCCCTCTGGACGGCCTGGAGTTGATGCTTAAGATCCGCACTGCGCAGTCGCTCGTCCCATCTGACAGCATCGTTAAAGGGACACAGCGAGAGCATATGCTAAAAAGAACAGGGTTTTGTGCCCGCACTTAGAACACAACGGTGGAAAATCGGGATTGGACCGAAGCGAGGCTCTAGGAGTAAAATAAATGCACGTATGTAAAATTTTGACGCTGCAAAAGTCTGAGTTCTCGATTGGAGGGAATTTGCTCCTACTCAGTCTATATTGAGATGTAATTTCGTTAAATGTGGTGAAAGCTTCCTTAATTAGGGATTCCTGTGAACGAGCAGGCCGGTCAGTCCCATCGCGTTACATGAGTTCACGCGCCAGGGAATGAGACCGCTCGGTAGGATTGTATGCTGCAATACCTTCGACGTTAGCACAGAACCACGAGATGTAGTGGCCGCTCAGCTTTTTATTTATTGCTCCACGTAGAGATTTGTGAGCGATGCTAGCGGCTTGGCCTCGTACTAAAGCACGGGAATAGGCTTCACCGCCGAATGCGAATCCGAGTAGACGAGGGGGGGGGGGCTCTCTAGCCGTAGGGCCAGGGTCATGGCTGTTTTCTCTACCGTATGTAGTACATGTTTTGTATTCACTGACACTGCGTTGACTAGCGTTCCTCGCACGTTAAGAACCGTTAGAGTGATTCTTTCTTCTCCCTCGTATTTGGCTGCATTGACAAAGAGAACATGAGCCCTGTGTGCGGCGACTTTTCTGAGGATTGCCTTAGCACGAGCGACTCCCCGACCCTTCTTATAGACTGGGTGGGTGTGTCTCAGAATGCGCGCCACTATTTTGCTATCCTTTGCTTCTCCAGAAAAAGCGTGCGCATTGGCGGCTAAACGATGGGTGATATACCTGCCTGGTCAGGAGTTTCATTTCCCGGCCTTGTCGGCGACAGTCTAGAGACTTGTGCACCAAATGCACCTCAATTCGTTCAATTGCGCTGTGGAATCGGAGCTCCAAAATCGTATGTGCGTGTACGCGTCTTCTTGTCACGTACTATTAGGGGCGAAGCTCCTCAGGGTGTGGGTCGTTCCCTCCTCTGTAGTAGTTGTAGCTGTAGTATGCATGTAGCCACCTCTAGTTTATGAATTGCTCAATAGATGGCGTTGCGTGTACATGTCGTTGGAAATAATATCACTAGATGGCGTTAGTGGTTTTTCGTATACGTTGATGATTAAAGAGGATAGATGGCGTTGTTATAGTGGAGGGCTCGGAAAGTTGCTGCAGCGCGTGCTCGCCGACAAGACCCGCTCCTACGGTCCCCCCCCCCCCTTTCTCGCCTCGCGAGGCCGACGCAGGCAGCGTCTGCTAGCGGGTTCGCGAAACCAGGGCAGCCGGTATCTGCGGAGCATGCGGCGGCTCCGGTACTCACGGCGGCACAACCCATAGCCAAGGACGCGTGGCTTTCACAACTCACAGCAGCGTTCTGTGACGATGCATGCGGAGGCGAGGCGTTGCGTCGAGCACTGGTGTGGACTTCGGCGTCTGAGTAGGTGGCATCGTCTTCCTCTGTCGTGGAACGCGAACTGGCGTTGTCGCTGAGGCTGGGAGCGCCCGGAACACAAGTCGGCGACGCTCGTGCCCAGCTCACGATCGAACACCAAGGATCATGCAAAGACGTGACACGTGTTGTCACGTCTTTGCATGATCGAGTGGGCAATGTACGGGGTGATTCACGGTTACCCGATTGATCACTCCGAGCTTCGCCCACTCACCATCATTCACTTCGTGGACATGCTGTGATATTTTTTTCTAAATAACTTCCAACTCGCACAGGAGCGCGTTTTAACCCCAAACTCAACGACCAAACCCTGGTGGTCCAGAGTGCCCCGAACAAGCCGCCAAGCTCGGGCTTGGCGGCCTGTTCAGGGCCACTCTGGCGGCCTGTTCAGGGGCACTCTGGATTATTTGTGTTCTGCAGGCTGCCAAGCCTGCAGAACACAAATAATCATGAAATTGAAATGTCCATCCAAACATGAAAGTTCACTAAAATGTTGTCAAAGCTGATCATGATTCTTGGGAGCAGTCTCTTATATGTTACACTGTAACTGCAACAATTCGGTTTTCACAAAGAATTACTTGCCAGAATGAAAACACAAGTATATTGTAGCGAAACATACCGGTTAATAATAACGCGAACACAACAAAAGCTATATAATAATAACCCAACGGTCGTCTACACTGACGCCTGCAGACCGGACGGCAATCGTTACACCATTGTTGCAACAAGCAGAGTTACAACCGTAGCAGCGTCGATAAGAACCCCATCAGTCAGTACGGCCGAAACGGCGGCGGTTGCTATGGCGATAAGATGCGCAGAACAACGCGGAGACTCAGCCCTTGTGATTACCGACTCTCAATCCACTTGCCGTATGTTTCAGGCTGGGGCAATTCCAAGGACGGCAATGAGAATCCTAGGGAAACAACTCCTAAATCCACATGCAATACTTTGGTGTCCCGCGCACGCGGGACTTGAGGGCAACGAAAGGACCGACCGGCTTGCTCGCGAAATGAGCATCCGAGCACAGGTCGCAACCCTCGAGGAAACCCCAACAACTCCACGCGACATCCTCCAAAACCAAAGAGGAGAACGACAGAAATACAGCCGTCCCCATCCGGATCTTATCGGAGGACAAACGCGAGATTGGCGTCGGAGTACAAACCAACACGTACCCTCACTTACAAAGAAACCACCACATAAATCCCCCACAATATACGCGCGCAGCTGTGCGTGGTGTGGAGAACGGCCAACTCTCGCCCACATTACGTGAGAATGTGAACCGCGGCCCCAAAACATCATTTCTCCCCTTTTGGGGACAACATTTCGAACGAGGCAGTGGGAGGCGTGGCTTGCTAGCAAGGATCGCGAAAGCCAGCTGGCTCTGCTCGACCAAGCCCAGCGAGCCGCAAAGGCCAGTGGAGCCCTTGACTGAGGACCCCACCCATTTGCCCAGCAACTTTTTAGTAAATGAAACGTTTTTCATCATCATCACGTGTAGCAGTGCTTTGTAAATTTCCTCTTGGCCATGGACCCAAGGCTTTTGCTGTTGATGGAGGCCGCTAATCCAGATAATTTAGTTTTTATAAAAGTTTCCTTCTGGGGCCATCATATTTCTTCCAGTGTAGAAGAAGGTGCTCTACGTCTTCTTGAGTTTCTCCACATGAGCAGGTAGCACTGTCAGTTTTTCTTATTCTATACAGGAAAGTCTTTGTGTAAGCAGGGCCAAGGCGAAGTCTATGAATGACTGTTTCTACAGATCGGCTAACCTTTAACGGAATATTAAATTCTGTGCCGGGATCAATGCTACATAACTGAGAGTTCTGTGCACCATTTGCGAACCAAGTTTCCTGGGACAATTGATAGCACAACTTATTTAGTAGACATCGCCCATCACTCATCGGTAGAGGTAGCAGTGATATTATATTAAGGCGAAAGCCTTTAATGTCTCATGCTCACGTCCGTCCGGTGTCCGTCCGTCCGGTGTCCGCCCGGCGTCCGTCCGTCCGTCCGTCCGGCGTCCGCCCGTCCACACCCCCCACTGCGCATGCGCCAACCCATTAAAAAAAATAAAAAAAAACCTCCTTTCCACCTCACTCTCCTCTAGGCGCATCCCTCTCCGCGGAGGCCACACCCTCACTGCGCATGTGTGTCCCCTCCCTCTCTCCCCCTCCTACGCTCCCCCTCTCTCCTCTAGGCATCCCTCTCCGCGGCATCCACACTCCCACTGCGCATGCGCCCCCCCCTCTCTCTCCTCTCCTACGCTCCTCCCTCCCCTCTCTCGCCTGGCGACGCCGGCGCCGGCAGCGTCTGCTAGCGAGCTTCTTGGTTAAAAAAACCGACTGCTCGCGCTGCACAACCGTTCACTAGCCATCCCGTATATATGGCAATGGATCCTGACCTGCAAGGTGGTGCCGGTGGGAGATTTCTCCTGTGCGTTGTCGAACGATAAAAAATTCGCAGCGTGCGCGTTAACTAAAAGCGGACTGCGGGTCTCTGTGTCCAGTCCGAGTCTTCTATCTCTCATTGCCCATTAGCAGCGATTGGGATGTTCCAATAGGAAACACCGGTCCATCACTGCGTGCTTTGCGCCTCCCAGGTTTCTCTCCTGTGCAACGGTGCGATGAGCGCCAGTGTCAACGCCGCCGCCAGTGTAAGCGTTAGCACCCGCTGATTCGCATCTACACATGGTTCCCTTTAGCGGGAGATGGTGTAATCTTTAAGGCGAAAGCCTTTAATGTCTCATGCTCACGTCCGTCCGGTGTCCGCCCGGTGTCCGTCCGACCTCCGTCCGGCGTCCGTCTGCCCGTCCATCCATCCGTCTGTCCGTCCGTCCATCCGTCCATGTCCGTCCGTCCGTCCATCCGAGCTCTGGCACGGAGCCAGGTGGCCGCCGGGATGCGCAGACGGACGCCGGTCGCGTCGGACTCTATAGCGCTCACGCTTTGCTTGCGTAGCGTCGCTGTGCCCAGAGTTTGCAATCATTCTGACCGACGCCGTCTCAATGGACCCAGGCGTTCACGGAATACACTTTCCAATTTACAAAGGGTCCGTCAATTTAAGAGCTGGAACGCGGATGGCGTTTGCACGATGCGCAAAGCGCGAGAAAATACTAACGCATGCGAACGGAGGAAGATGAGTCTCGCGTCTCGCTGCGATGCGCGGTAAAAAATTAAAGAAGAAAACACGCACCCATTCGGTTTGTGTCTTATCCCACTGAGAGTGTAAAAGAAAAAGGACATGGCATAATCAGTGGAATGGCCACACGCTTTCGCCGAACACACTTTGGAATGTACAAAGTGTCCTTAAATTTTTTTCCCTGATGCGCTGCATGTGCCATGCGATCAGCTGTGTCGTTTCCGATGATTTCACAGTGGCTTGGTACCCACTGGAACATTATGCTGTGGTTTAAATTTCTCGCTATGGCGTAAGTCTGCTGTATTTCATACGTCAGCACGCTACCTTTGTTACCTAAGCTGATTCCTTTTAAGCAAACTAATCATGATTGTGAGTCCCTAAGAACTACCCAGCGAAGACGACCTGACTGTAGACATATGAAGCGTAAAGCACACTGTATTGCATAAAGCTCTGCCGTTGTGGATGTTGTGAAAACTTGGTATGCAGGTATAGACGTCAGACTCTGGAGTTTTGCGGACACGTAGTGCCACCTGTCGGAGCAGTTTTGGGTAGTGCAAAGTCCGGCTCCCTTGCACAGTTTGCTGTGCAACCGGGTGCAACTAGCGAGGTGGAAACAACAATTAACCTAAATATTTGGTGTGTTGGCGCATTGAGCACTCAGAAAAAGAGCTACGAATTTATCTCCGCTAGTCGGACGCGCAACCGAACCGCAATGAAGTGCGCGCTAGAACGACGGCGAAAACAAGAGCAGACGCAACAGCTCCGCGCGCTACGAAGAAAGACTTCAGTCGAAGCCACTGTTGCGTTGTGAATTGCCACGGACGTAAAAGACTTGCTTTACCGATTTCTGAAGCCGTTGCACGAAGCAGAACGGCGAGAGCTCTGGATACGGGCCGTTGCGAACGTGCTGGGTAAGCGAATTACTCGCGTTCTCCACAGCCGGTCGCATGAGAAAGCGTGATAATGTGGGTCTCATGTTAGTGTTTTGAGTAGCCTTGACGCAGAACCGTGGTAACCTTGACTATGAAGCTCAGCAGAGCCTCAGACCGCGGTGCGCGCCGTGCAGCAGTTAAACGCAGACTGGTGAAGCGCGCCACAAAAATCGCGCCCGTGACCACCCATAATCTTAACTGGTCGTCATTACACAGCATCGCGCACGTACGCATTGAAGGTTCGAAGTTCCGACTAGCAAATGCTAACACGTGCGTCATATAAGTAAATCGCAAAATTTTGGTCGTGACCACCGTCAGGTTTTTATCACCCGTGGTCTCCGCGATATCCGGAGCTATCTCGGAGGCCACGGTTTTGCCTTTCGTTGTACACCGAGAAAGTGGACACGCACGTATCCCCATTTGCAGTATATACAAACGGAAGACAACCGTCAACAGTACATTCGAGGATGCGTAATAAAACAGTTCAACGCACAGGAAGCGAGAGATGGATGGAGAATGCAACTGTAAAGGTGAAAATCACCTGGACTATTCATGCCTGATAAAGCGAGCTTTGTACCACTGATCGTAAGAAACATTGCTCGTGTACGTACTTCATCACTTTGGCATTATGTATATGCCCAAATTTAACGCATTTAGGCGTTGCAGAACACACGTCGGAGTGCCTTGAATTCGATGTCATGCGATGCTCGCTTGCGAGTTGCAGCACGCCGAAATAGCTGAAACATCTTTTGCATTGTAGCCGCAGTTCACTTCGATGAGCTTCCTACTTTTCTGAAGCGAGGGTGGGTTGAAGGAAGAAGCTTTCCAGGTCCTTGATTTTTCAGGAAACAGCCCTCAACCCGAGCGAAAGACGGGGGGGTTCTATAATGGCCTACGCACATTCGCTTGCGGACGGCTCTAAATTGCACTACCCAGTTATGGCCAGGGCGGCAATGAGAGCGCTGGTGGCGGCGTCTTTCGCAGCGCCGCCTGGGCAGAGTCTGACGTCTATAAATAATGCCAATGTAGAACTTTGATTGAAACATAATCCATCGGTGTAGACGTGAACATGGTCTTCATATGTGGTATAAAGATGTGTCAAAGTTAATTGCTTTATTCCAATTATTGGCAGATCATTCTTACGAGTCAATCCCGGAATCGAAGTTACACTATCTGGAATAGAGAGCCGCCATGGGGGGATGGGATGTGCATGGAGGCCAGTACTGGTGCGTAGGCAGTAAGTTTTTGCATCGTACGATATATTCGTGTATCCGTGCGGCAGACCTCTCCTGAATAGTTGAGGTGTAGGTGATGATTAGCGTGTTGAGTTGCCAACCGAAAATAATGTCGACAAGTTTCTGTGAATCTCGGGGCATGGAAAGTCGGTTGACGAGACTCGGCAATTACCAAAGCACTGGCGGACGCTCGTGGTACCCCAAGACATATACGAAGGTTTCTAGCCAAGAATCTTTGGATCCTCTCCCCCAAGGTACGGGATATCCCATGTAGAACCGGGGCAAAGTAAGCTATTCTTTGTCAAATCATTGCTGAGTGTTCACGCAATAAAGAAGAACATGAACTGCCCCTTCTCACTCCGGCAAATCGACGAAGAATATTGATTCGTCTTTTGCGTTGTTTGAATATGAACGCAAACCAACTGGCCCAATTCTGCCTTTTGCAATAGTGGCCCACAAGTGTCAAATATCGATTCATATATCGAATACCAAAGGTTTCATTGAATATTGAAACAACAAAGAAATTAAACCTGCTTAAGTCCTCGAGCAGATAAAGCGGTGAGTTACTGCCACCAAAAGACAACAAAGTTTCATGCAGAAACACAAGCTCTTCCACATAATTCACATAAACTTTGCTTCACACTTTCTGTCCTTGATGTTACTGTGTTTCCTACAGTTGAAAACATTCTCTCACTGGGTGCATCAGTAGCGGGGATGGGAAGGTATCGCAAAGCAATTTTGGCAAAACCTGCATAAGGTACAACTCTATGCGCTTTCCACTATTTCAAAGTATCATCCTTTCTTGCGGTCAGCAGCTCAATAAAGTATTTTTGAACATCTTGAATATTAGGTCTGAGCTCAGTATTGGTTATTTTTTGACGCTAGCAGTACGACAGTCTCCCAGACTGTTCTCTGGCCTTTTCTGCCGGATTCATGACCTGGAGAAATGACATAATGCCCTCTAAAATAAACATGCGCTCACTTTTTAACCAGTAAATTGATGAAAGTTTTAAGGGAATGCCTTCTGTAACGACGTGAGCATTAGTTTTAGCCGTCCCACCCTAACAAAGTTGCACCATTGGGCTTTGTCGTCCAGACCAATTATTCGAAAGATCGAAAACTAGCTATTTGAAAGTGGAGTGGAATTGATTCAATTAAGTATAATTCGGTACGAATTCGAAACTCGAATGTTCGCACACCCCTAGTTTTTAGTGTAACGTTTATTACAGGAAACACGTGTAGGGATCGTAAATCTGCAGTGTGTCCCCTATATGTGTAGTTCAACATCAATATACTTTTCCTATTAACCGGACATTGCATCATATACGCCTGTTTCACGCTGGGATGTTCTTTTCAGTGAGTAATTAGGCTGATCGGAACGGCGTGCGCATATCAGTAACATATGCTGTGTGGCTGAAGGTAGTCTTCAAAAGGGAAAAAAGAACAAAACTGGCGTACAATGAATTACCGAAAACAAGGCAATCATTGGGATAGCGCCCGTAGCTTATGCCTGCTGTTGCCGGAAAAAAAAACGAAAGAATATAGTAAGTCCGAAAGGACCTCATTAGCTGCCTGCTTCCGAAGTCTGGGAAGAGGCGCCAGTGATGGCTAGAACATTTGTATCGCATGCACGTTAGCACTTTTCAAGCATATAAAAGAGCGCCCGTTGGAATGAAGCAACACAGCTCTTTTCACCAATTCGCGATGTTGTCGATCTCTTCGCTGTATATTTTTTACAGCCTTCCCTGCCTTCTTCACGCTTCTGACATCCACCGACAAGCTCAGATGTCCACTGTAAGTTATCTGTATTTTTTTATTTATGTGTTATAGCTTTTCCAGAGTATGTGGAGCAGCAGTAAGCCATTAAACTAGCATTCGAGGTAATGAAATCAAGAAACGCTTGTGTCACTGTAATGTTAGATGGAATTAATAAGACCAGTAATGAAAAGTACAATACAATTGGCTCAGAACATCAGCGTAATTTTAATGAATATCTGGTACAGCGCGGCTCGAAACGCTTTGCAAAGAGTCTAATGCTCGATTGTGCAACTTAATGCATCGCCAACTGTGCAGCAGGCATTTGCCCTAATTCAATTGTTATAGATAGTGTGACGTGTTGCAGACCTTTTTTTTTTCAAGGTGCTTAAAAATTTTGGTGGTGCCTCACTGCTTGCAGCGACAAAGCTATATCCTTTTATAAAAACACATATTTTCTCCCTCACCATCGTATTTTTTGAATATTCGCATCAAACGCGCGCTTGTTCTCATTAAAGAGATAATGTGAGTGGAAAGTATCAGTTATAATCACTGACGTATACGAAAATCCACACTTGATAGAAGAGATAATCATAATAACAAATTGCCGATGAGAATGACGTTGTGTAGCTGCTGCTGGCAGGATAGTTATTTGGTTAGCGTTTGCTGTTTCATAGTGTATCATGCAGAGAGAAAGGGCACTAGGCAGGATACCTGTGGCTGTAGTGTATCCAGGCAAAGCATGCACATCGAGAACATGGAACAGTCTGCGTTCAGTGGCAAACGCGACCATATACATGCACTAGCTCATGCAACAACCAAACAAACATGTCACGATGTCTCATTCATTTGATTACTTTGGTATGACACTGGCTTCGGAATCGGAGTACCGTCTGCAGTGCACAGATTCTCTAGATAGTAGAATGATACGAGCCCACCTTAACTAGTGATACTCACCAAACAGGTAGGGCAAGCCGTCAGCATTGTGTCAGGAGCTATAGAGATATTTGCTTCATTGTATCAATTATGAGCTCTGCATGAATCACATTTCCTGCACTCAGTTTATTCAGCTACCGTATGTCGTTTTATTCGGAGTTTCCGAGCGTAATTGGCAATCATCGCACATTGAATGTAACGGAAAAGGAAGGTGTATAGGGTGTCTCAGCTAACTCTAGCCAGAGCATAAAAAAATGCCGACCCATTTTCATGTGACCAAATTCATGTTGCTCACTATTTCATGTAGTAAGTCACACAATTATTTTGTTTTTTTGTTTTTATTTTCGGGTGGCCACGAAATGAAAAAAAGACACAGACCACATTACACGCCCGCTTTCGCGCGCTAATTGCGGGGCTCCCTATACTCCATCTCACAATTACCTTGCAGCACTGCCGAAGCTACGAGGAGTAAACAGGCAGTGTCCTTGCGCAGCACATAATATAGTCCCGGGCTTAACTCTCATTATCAACGAGGTGCAAGTGCTTTAGCTGTGCTTCTCGCATGACGCGTTACGGCGCTACGTGGCACGTTAGGCCCTTCACGCATGCACTTCGAAATTTCTGAAATAATGAAGACATTACCGGCTGGTAGCAGTATTAACCACCCTAACCTCGGTGACGTACAGCAACATGGCAGCCCCCATACACCCCAGACCACCCGCTTCCATCCGAATTCGTGCTTTTTACTGGCTCTCTTCCAGGACAGCAAGAAATAAGTGGCATAATCTGTCATCGCTTAATCTCATCTAACGCTGAGGGCAAATAATCAGGTATCTTCTTTCGATATTATTTATATCGCTCGTTTGTTTTGGTGCTGCTAGGACTACTGAGGCGATGCCAAGCCGTAAAAGTGGTTTGTTGTTAACTGAGCAGATGTCGCCACAACATTAGCCTCGGTGATGCGTTGACAATGCGAAACATCCTGAATGTCTATATTGTTTTCTGTGCCAACCATTTCGCTGTTCCACTCAAGAATGGTACGCGATAGCTGCTGAAAGGGCGTCGACCACGCTGACAAAAAAGAACACGGTGAAAACGCCAGTATGAACGCTGTTATGAAAAGAACCGCGTTTCTCACAAACGCCAGCGAACACGCCCTGCACAAGTGCGTTTCCGAACATAAAGAAACAACGAGGTGGCGTTCCCGCAGAGGTTTTTGCGTTTTGTATTAACTGCAGGGAGCAAGTATCGACAAGGTAGGCGAGCCGACGCCAAAGAGACGACGAGCAGACGACGCGACGCGGATGAACACGTCTCGAGGGGGCTTTCGCCTTTCCTATTGGCTAACAAGCCCTGCAGCTTCCACAGTGCTGCAAGGTACTTCTGAGATGGAGTATAAGGTTCCACGTACAAATGATATACTTCTGTCACATCGGTAATAATCTGACGCAGCGGTCATCGCTTTTGCTGCCGCAAGCAGCTCGTTGGTAATCACATAGCCACCACCATCATCTCTGCCCTGACGCTCTTATAAGCGGCTGCACACGTGGCCGATGAAAAAATTAGACCATTTCCCGCTAAAGGGAACCATCTGTAGATGTGAAGCAGCGGGCGCTAACGTTTACACTGGCGGCGGCGTTGACGCTGGCGCTCATTCCAGCGTTGCGTAGGAGAGAAAACTGGGGAGGCGCAAAGCAGGCAGTGATGGAGCAGTGTTTCCTACTGGAACATGCCAATCGCTGCTAATGGGCAATGAGAGACAGAAGACTCCGACTGGACACAGTGACCCGCACTCCGCTTTTAGTTAACGCGCACGCTGCGAATTTTTATTGTTCAACAACGCACAGGAGAAATCTCCCACCGGCACCACCTTGGAGGTCAAGATCCATTGCCATATATACGGGGTGGCCAGTGAACGGTTGTGCAGCGCGAGCAGTCGGTTTTTTCAACCAAGAAACTCGCTAGCAGACGCTGCCTGCGTCGGCGTCGCGAGGCGAGAGAGGGGGAGCGTAGGAGAGGAGAGAGAGGGGGTGACACGCATGCGCAGTGGGAGTGTGAACGCCGTGGGCAGGGATGCGTAGAGGAGAGAGGGGGGGAGCGTAGGAGAGGAGAGAGAGGGGGGGGACGCGCATGCACAGTGGGAGTGTAGACGCCGCGGGCAGGGATGCCTAGAGGAGAGAGGGGGGGGGAGTGTAAGAGGGGAGAGAGGAGGGGAGGTGCATGCGCAGTGAGGGTGTGGTTGCCGCGGGGAGGGATGCCTAGAGGAGAGAGAGGGGGAGAGGAGGTCTTTTTTATTTTTATTTTTTTTAAAGAGTTTGCGCATGCGCAGTAAGGGTGGGCACGCGGCACACCACCACCACCGGATTAAGCTTCGCCACAAGATGCTTCACATCTAAAAACAACTTCCCAGCAGTTTAGAAAAAAATATTATAAGTGGCCTCAGGCTGCCCGCCTATTAAGTATTGTGAATACGCGGTAAAAATAATCCCTCCGTCACGCTGCTACAAGCTGGTCGTAGCGGAAAACGACTAGCGAACACTCGAACACACCATTTGAATTCTTTACATTTCACATACTGAGACATACCGAATATTTCTTCTTAAATAAATTTCCTGTTTCTATCACACTAAACAAAGCGCTGCCGGCAAGGCATGACATACAGATAAAAAGACAACAGCCAGAGGTTTAAGAATTCACCTGCCAACTCCGCACCACAAGTGGACCAAGTAGGCGCATTTTACCAATGCAGCTCATTGTCACTCACTATTTCCGCTGGTGAGCATGTAAGCAATTTTAAGGCGAAAGTCCTTATTGTCTCATGCTCACGTCCATCCGGTGTCCGTCCGTCCGTCCGTCCGTCTGACCGTCCAGGTGTTCGTCCATCCGTCCGTCCGGTGTCTGTCCGTCCGTCCGTTTGTCCGTCCAGTGTCCGTCCGTCCGTCTGTCTGTCCGTCCGTCCGTCCGTCTGGTGTCCGTCCGTCAGTGCGTCTGTCCGTCCGTCCATCTGTCCATCCGTCCATCTGTCCGTCCGTCCATCTGTTCCGTCCGTCCGTCTGTCCGTCCGTCCGTCTGTCCGTCCGTGTGTCCGTCTGTCTTCCTGGCCGTCCGTCCGTCCGTCTGTCCTGTGTCTGTCCGGTGTTCTAGAGAGCAACCTCGTACATGGACAATATTCTGCGATGCCAAACCAGCTTTGCAAACCATGAACTGCGTTATGAGACAAGGTACATATATCTTAGCCATAGAAATTGTGGAGCTTCTTCACATTGCTTCAGCAAATGTCCACTTCATGACGTTCCAGTGGAATCCTGTGCACTGCGGCATAATGGGAAATGAAGATGCAGACTCTGAATCTAAAAGAGGCTTAACCAGTGGCCCTGAAGTGCGCATTCCGTTGTCATGGCCAGGCACGAACACCCTGCTCGGTGCCTAATGCGCAACTCAACGCTTGAGCACTAGACTATACCGGAGCAACGACACCGGTGATTACACAAATGGGACCCGGAATTGAGATTCCGCATGCCTCGTAAATCAAAACGACACGTTGCAAGTATGATTCACCGGATTCGTCTTGGTGCGGCTTTCACAAAACGTTATGTCCATGTCATCGACTGCAGTGACACCGGTCCCAATTGTGATCACTGTGAAGTGCCAGAAACACTAGAGCACATATTTTGTACCTGCCCAGCCATACGCACGTGAACGACAGCAATTGATTTCCTCTACTGAGGAATTGCATAATAGGCCACTAACTGATGAGGTTGTGCTGGGCCATTGGCCTGATGCCAACAGAGCAACGGTGTCCATAAGAGCGGTCACATGTTTTCTAGAAGCCACTGGAACTGGATGCGCGGCTGTAGCACTGCGCGAACTTGACGGGACTGTACATACTCATTTCTTTACCTTACGATCGTCATTCACTACTATCTTCTTCCTCCCCTTTCCCCTCCCCCCGGTGTAGAGTAGCAGGCTAGAGCATTTTATCTCTCAGGCCGACCTCTCTGTCTGTCTGTAAATAAACCTCTCTCTCTAGACAGGGACGGAGTAAGCAGGAAGAACTGAAGTCCTTGCTCCATCCTTGTCTAAGTGTTCGCTATGCCACTTACGTTATGTATCAGCAAGCCCAACCTGCTCTTCTTACGTCATGCGTTTGCTCTCTAAGGCGTATCAATTTAGAAGTATGTATTGTTTTAAATTAGAAAGAAAAAATAGCCGGACAGTGGGACTGGTGGCTTCTTACGCGGACACCGTGAAGCGGAAAAAGTGGAGCATTTACGTTGACCGATGTGAAATATGTATTGTAAAGTCACTTCGTTTTCCTCAAACGTCCAAGAGCCGATGACAAGTAGATGGACAAAGCCGGTACTGTATGTGTAACTTTCCTCTGGAACTCATACTTGGTGGAACTGGTGTCGAGGCAGGTGGCTTGGGAAGTTTAAAGTATGTGCATTTCACCTGCAAAGACTTTTTCACTGTTACCTTAAAGTGCAACCGAGGTAAGTGAATGCGCGAGAATGACCAGAGATGCGTTTCTGGAGAGGTGACATCAAGCGGCGGCTGTTTTGCTTGTCTCCGATGGACGGGCTTGCGAAGCTCAAGCTCACGCAGTTCTACTCAACTTGATGTAACATGGTCCTGGCACGGTTTAGACCGACGCCGCTAGACTTCAACCAATCATTACAATAACACATCACCGGTATGACAATGTATGTGTGGCGACATGCGTTTAAACATTCACTGCTGATCCTTGCCTCACAAAAGTTAACGCTGTTATTCCCAATGCCTGGTGAGAGCAAATTCCGGCAGATCCCCATGCGTTTTGGCAAATGATTTCGCGCGAAGCAGTCACTGAGTAGCAGCCTTTGTAGAATTTCTTTCTATGCTTTAAGCCAAGTGTATTTCGTGCCTTTGTGTGAATATAGTGAGCTTACCAGACACGTCGACTACATTCGCGAGTAGTTCATGGATATCGTCGGCGCTCACGTTATAGCACAGAAATGACTTCCTATCGAAACGAAATGCACACTACGCTGCGAAGAAGTGCGCACCGTAAGTAGCAGTCGTCGGCGTATTTCCACGTGGGTCGAAGAACCCTTGACTATAGCTTGCGGAGTCATAGCTGTACTGATTTAACGTTCATTACATCGTTAGAGACGCAGGATGTCCGACGCTCCGACTACAGCTGGTGTTTCCCCCGCATAGGGTCACCTTTACAGCGTGTTTTTTCGAACCGCACTTTCAAGCCCTCACATATCGTAACTGCAGTTAAAACACTTACATTGTCTGCAGTTCAAACACTGTCTTTTTCCGAAGCAGTTTCAAGTAATGACATGGCGTGACTGACCTAACTTTACTCGTCGCGTTACAAGGACAGACGTCCATTTTGGCCTAAACGCAATACAGCTACGGTGAAACGACGTGCATACCATAAGTAGCGGTAGCGGTCGTCAGCCTATTCCACTGGTGTCGACCAACGCTTGATTATACTTTGCGGAGTCATGGCTGTACACATGTAACGTTTATTAAATTGTTATAAAAGCAGATGGCAAACACTCCAACCACAGCCGGTGTTGGACCCCAGTATAAGGCCGTCTGTATGGGGTCTTTTTCCGAAGCATTTTTAAGCGCGTACATTGCTAATTAAAGGAACGCTTGATTGTAATACAAAGTGCCTTGGTATTTGTGCGTCCTTTTTGCAGTGTCAGAGCAAGCAGAACAGACAAATGTCAAGACTAAGGAATGCGCTAAGGAACGCCAAGATAGAGGCAGCAGCGCTAACAGGGGCCGTTGCACGATTATAGTAGCTTGAACAATAAAATCTTTTGTAAATGATTTACGAGAATCGGATCGCCACCCTGGATGATAATACACTTTTACCTCTCTTCTAGGCTCTAAAACACGTTCTGAATGTTTTTGTTTGGTTTTGCCTGCATACGAATTGTAAAAGTGCATCTCTAACTGAATCGAATAACCAGCTATTGAAATTGAGTTACTGAAAACTCATATTTCACACACAGTTATCCAATATCTCTCCAACCTGGTAGCACACTACACGCCTTGGCAAGTAATAAAATAGCAAAAAATGTAAACATTGAAACAGGAACAGATCAATCGTGTGAGATAAAACTGCAGGCACGTTACAGTGAGGTATTATTGAAAAATCTTAAAAGAAAATACAAACTAGCGAACCAGAGAACAAGTAATTTTCCACTTGAAACACATGCAGATACTATATTGATGCAAAAACAGATAAATAGCATATAAAGCAAAACGCTTTATACAGTACCAAACACTCCTATTATGTTGCTCATAACTGTGGCGAAACACCAGCTACATGGTGGTACACTTTATTTAAGTGCTTAAATATTTTAAACAATCCCGGCAATCACAACCATTCGCTTACGCTTGAGGATGTCTGGTATGTCGTCGGCTAGTATTACGTTATGTTGCCACCATTTAAAATTACTTTTTTTTAATACAGGTAATTTTTTGACATTCTAAGAGAGTACAGGCATTTAGAGTATGGCGCTGAAATTAACGACGGCTCTATGTGGTATGTTCTAAAGTTACGGGCGCTTTCGTGACAGCCCTCATACCAAAAATTAGATGTTTAAAAAACTTAATTTTATTTTGTCCCGGAACCTGATTTTCAGTTCTTTATCGCTGTACGAAAGCTCGTAGCTTTTCAAAATTTATATTTTTCTACGGAACTAGCCATTCGTTTTGCTTGGAGATTAGCTTGTGCAATGAAACAGGAGAATTGAAAACAATTTTTCGTGTTTTAAGAATTCAACTGAAATGGAACCTTGATGAAAGGGCACGATTTGTGGTTCTTAGACAATAGTATACTTTTTATTCACGACAGCGCAAAGGTACTAGTTCGTTACAAAGCTAGGATACACTGCTTTAACGCTGCCCAGCCATTGCAGTTTTGTATGGTCGGATTGGTAGTTATTACTGTTAGCGTGATAGGTCGTATATTTGGCGTCATTGTGGCAAATTGTATTGAAAATTAGTTTCAGATTTTCCTGCTCGACACACTTGAAGTGCCTTTACAAAGTACCCTCACTAAGGCAGAAACAAAGCAATAAATTTTGGGTTGAAATACAGAAATAATTTTCAAAAAGGCGGCGGCACACCTTCTTGCCTATTCGGGGGTAGCGTAGCCGTAAATAAATGAATCCAATATTTTACTGCTTTCTTTCGTTACAGTGCGAACTTGTAAAGAACTTCGGCTACTCCTGTGAGACTGCCGAGGCCATAACCGAGGATGGATATGTCATTGAGGTGGACAGGGTGAGTTCACTCAACAAAGGGAACGGGTCGGCTCTATTGAAAAACGACACGCGCCGGAAGGCCCGTCATTCTGATACCGGGACTTTTATGCGACTCTGGAGTGTGGTTCGCCAATTACCCATCTCAGAGTCCAGGTGAGTGAAAGCGGAACGGAGGGAGGAGGAGGTTTCTGTTGATCGCGCATATTTATCATGCCTTTTCCCTGCTGAAAAAATGTGCCGTCTTGTATTAACGACGATAGTCTTTCTTGGCATACTTCAACACCGAAATTTTGTTCTGTCTGTCTGTCATTCTTTCTGTCAACCGATTCAGCCACCCGGCCAAAGTTTAACCGCTTCCTGAACGCCCAGCCAACTTTAACTGGTATTGGCATTCATACTTTTGAACATTGTCAAACAAAAAGCAAATGTTACGCATATCTCATACACAACGTCAGTACATAAGTATCAGGAGGTGTGTTCCTTTATCAGAAAATACATAGATACGTAATTCTAAAGAGACTAGTGTCTCTTTGGTTGCACTGAAAATGCGACGCTATGCACGAAAAAGCCCTCAGCCGACGATATGGTGCTGCCGC
>JALIZH010014159.1:0-41192 GCA_030522465.1 Rhipicephalus appendiculatus | reverse complement strand
GATATGGTGCTGCCGCTGGCAGTGGCCCTGGGTACCCACACTCGCGTGTACAAGGAGCGTGAAAGCAAGACACGGAAATTCGACGCGTAATGTGATAGCAGCAGACGGAACAATAGCAAAGTGCACTAACTTCGCCACATCAGCTTCATGTCACCATTAAGAGGATGTTTGCTGTTGTCTATACTTTCCCTTACGTCCAGACGTGCCTGTTTGTCACCCCAGGAAAGAGTGGGATTCTATGTCTTGGCGTTCACGAGATCAAAAATGTCCATGGTGGCATGCGAACACTTCCAAAACGACTACAAGACTAACACCGAAATAACGGTGGGATGGCGATTACAGCTTTGCGAACATGATTCATACGCATACATGACATTTATGACCCCGTGATGTGGATCGCGTCAGAAAGACACTGTAATTGAAAATCACAACTTGCCACAATGACCAAAGAAATTGCTGTTGTAACAACAATATTTTTTCGTAGTTGCTACAAATTTCTCATGTGCATCATGCATTCTGTCATCGCAACAAAAGTGAATTAGTTCTCATTTGCGTTGTTACAACAGAGAGCTGAAGTAAGACCACAAATGTTTGTCCACCGAACAAAAAGGTGTCGTCACGACAGGCACCTAGCTGTCCCAAGAGAAATGCCCTTGAAGTAGCGCAAAGAGTCTTATTTACTTAGAAGTACTTGTTGCTGGGCTAGTTGGTTTATCATACTGAGGGAAACTTTCAGACGCCTAAAACACCGCAAGAAGAACGAAGCAGAGGGAAAGAGCGTCACTCGCAACTGATTTATTCGCAGGAGAAACGCAGGAAATATATATGCCGCACCACACATGCGCAAACCGCACTGCGTCACCTGGTCACACATATCAAAAACAGGAGGTCACTGAAAAGGCATATCTATTCAATCAACGAAGAGCAAAACTGAAACTCAGACATGCGCAAAACCACCGATGTGTCACTTATACACAAGTCGCCTTTTTTCTTTATCCAAAACGCTTCCATAATTTCCCGGGCCAGAGCATCTGGGCTTTTGGCAAGAACAAAAACGCTTGAAAACCTTGCCTCACAAGAACAGGAATGGCAGTGTGCAGGCAAATGTGCTGCCGAATTACTTCGAAGTGACAGTTCATGTTCCCTAACTCTGACGTTCAAACACCGACCAGTTTGGCCGATGTAAACCCGGCCACAACTAAGGGGGATTTCATACACCACGCCCACCGAACAATCCACATACGTCGAAGCGTGTTTCTTTCCACAAGTGGAGACCCTCGGTGGTTTAGAAATACGTGGGCATAGGCCAGCCAACTTTCGTGGCGCAGAAAAAAATACAGGCACATTGTACCTGTTAGCCACGTTCTTGATGTTGTGTGCTACCTTATGAACATAAGGTACAACCATAGGTCGTTTGACCATGGGCTGTCTGCTTTTTCTTGTGCCCTTCAACTTTTGAAGGAGGGTTTCGGAAACGGATACAACGACAGAGTTAGGATAGCCAGCTGAATGCAGCCGCCTAACCTGATTTATGTAACTATCCTGCATCCTGTGAGGACAAGATTTCACCAGCGCTCCCTCGAGACACATGGTCGCAATGGCCCTTTTAACAAGTTTAGAATGGGCCGGATCAAAAGGTAAAAGCTCTTTGCGTGAACGTGGGAGATAAGCCCAGCACACGTGTCGCTCCGAGAAAGTAATTCTCAAGTCTAAAAACTGCAAATTATAGTCAATGGGAAGCTCATGCGTGAACGAAAGGCTGTTAGCATGTTGTCTGAAAAGTAGAAGTTGTCACGTACTTCCGGAAGAACAACCTACAGCTCATGCAAGCCGACAAGGAGGGTGGTTTCGTGGTACTGACAGCAAAAGCTTTTGGTGAAAAAGCTACACAGGCTCTGCACAAGAACTTCGTTACAGTGAAGTCGCAAGCAACTAAGGTAAAGGCCAAGGCTATTCTGCTGTGCAAAGATCTCGAACTTTCAAAACTGTCTAAGGCCATTAGCGCTTCCAAGCAAGCAACCCTATCTGTGTTCTTCAGTGCTAAAACACACAAGGTGGACATGCCCTTCAGGTGCATCGTGAGTGAACGCGACTCGTGGCAGCTGCACGTAAGCAAATTTCTGCTTAAGCACCTTAGCACGGTACAGGTCAGAGACCCGTTTGCAGTTAAGAACTCGAATGACGTTACGCAGACTTTGCAGCGCTTCCAGGGTGGTGCGTATGGCTTCTCAGTCGATGTAGAAGACCTATTCTATTCTGTGCCGCACTCAGAGCTATTTAAAATTGTTAGAACCTGTATTGAAACGAACGGAGTTCTAGCGTTTGAGAGGGCCGCAGGTATATCTCTAGATAACTTCATGACGCTGTTAGAATTTTGTCTCACCTCGACTTTTCTATTGAATGATGGCCATATTTATGTTCAGCGAAAAGGAATTTGCATTGGCTCTTGTGTCGCTCCAGTGCTGTGCAACAGTTTTTAGCTTCCTTTGACACAGAATTGGCTCAAGAACATGACGATGCAAAGGTGCTGAAAGTCTTTCGGTATGTGGACGATTTTTTAGTAATTTTAAACACTAACCCTTTGATGACCACCACTAGCTCAGTGGATGAGATTTTAGCACTTTTCAGACAACATGCTAACGGCCTTTCGTTCACGCATGAGCTTCCCATTGACTATAATTTGCAGTTTTTAGACTTGAGAATTACATTCTCGGAGTGACACGTGTGCTGGGCTTATCTCCCACGTTCACGCAAAGAGCTTTTACCTTTTGATGCGGCCCATTCTAAACTTGTTAAAAGGGCCATTGCGACCATGTGTCTCGAGGGAGCGCTGGTGAAATCTTGTCCTCACAGGATGCAGGATAGTTACATAAATCAGGTTAGGCGGCTGCATTCAGCTGGCTATCCTAACTCTGTCGTTGTATCCGTTTCCGAAACCCTCCTTCAAAAGTTGAAGGGCACAAGAAAAAGCAGACAGCCCATGGTCAAACGACCTATGGTTGTACCTTATGTTCATAAGGTAGCACACAACATCAAGAACGTGGCTAACAGGTACAATGTGCCTGTAGTTTTTTCTGCGCCACGAAAGTTGGCTGGCCTATGCCCACGTATTTCTAAACCACCGAGGGTCTCCACTTGTGGGAAGAAACACGCTTCGACGTATGTGGATTGTTCGGTGGGCGTGGTGTACGAAATCCCCCTTAGTTGTGGCCGGGTTTACATCGGCCAAACTGGTCGGTGTTTGAACGTCAGAGTTAGGGAACATGAACTGTCACTTCGAAGTAATTCGGCAGCACATTTGCCTGCACACTGCCATTCCTGTTCTTGTGAGGCAAGGTTTTCAAACGTTTTTGTTCTTGCCAAAAGCCCAGATGCTCTGGCCCGGGAAATTATGGAAGCGTTTTGGATAAAGAAAAAAGGCGACTTGTGTATAAGTGACACATCGGTGGTTTTGCGCATGTCTGAGTTTCAGTTTTGCTCTTCGTTGATTGAATAGATATGCCTTTTCAGTGACCTCCTGTTTTTGATATGTGTGACCAGGTGACGCAGTGCGGTTTGCGCATGTGTGGTGCGGCATATATATTTCCTGCGTTTCTCCTGCGAATAAATCAGTTGCGAGTGACGCTCTTTCCCTCTGCTTCTGTTCTTCTTGCGGTGTTTTAGGCGTCTGAAAGTTTCCCTCAGTATGATAAACCAACTAGCCCAGCAACAAGTACTTCTAAGTAAATAAGACTCTTTGCGCTACTTCAAGGGCATTTCTCTTGGGACAGCTAGGTGCCTGTCGTGACGACACCTTTTTGTTCGGTGGACAAACATTTGTGGTCTTACTTCAGCTCTCTGTTGTAACAACGCAAATGAGAACTAATTCACTTTTGTTGCGATGACAGAATGCATGATGCACATGAGAAATTTGTAGCAACTACGAAAAAATATTGTTGTTACAACAGCAATTTCTTTGGTCATTGTGGCAAGTTGTGATTTTCAATTACAGTGTCTTTCTGACGCGATCCACATCACGGGGTCATAAATGTCATGTATGCGTATGAATCATGTTCGCAAAGCTGTAATCGCCATCCCACCGTTATTTCGGTGTTAGTCTTGTAGTCGTTTTGGAAGTGTTCGCATGCCACCATGGACATTTTTGATCTCGTGAACGCCAAGACATAGAATCCCACTCTTTCCTGGGGTGACAAACAGGCACGTCTGGACGTAAGGGAAAGTATAGACAACAGCAAACATCCTCTTAATGGTGACATGAAGCTGATGTGGCGAAGTTAGTGCACTTTGCTATTGTTCCGTCTGCTGCTATCACATTACGCGTCGAATTTCCGTGTCTTGCTTTCACGCTCCTTGTACACGCGAGTGTGGGTACACACATGCAAACTCTGAACCAGGAGTCTCAAACACGAGGCCCGCAGGCCGCATGCGGCACGTGCCATCACTAACAATAAAATGTTTGTGACTTTGCGCACTGATACTCGCATTATTGACGCGCCTATTCAGATTAACATATAACGTTTTGTTCAAGTAAGCAAAAGGGACGTTGCTGGTATGAAGCATTTTTTGTTGTTGTTTTGTGAGGCACACCATACCGTCTCCATGTGTTGAAACGTAACCATGGAACTAAATCTCTCTATTTCAGAATGGGCGTCCAGATTTGAGTCTTTCTAAATATTAGTATCGCTATGTTTCTCGAACCCTGATTCCAAAGCCTCCACAAAAATGAACCGTATATGGGATCTGGGAAATGCTTCCTTTCAAATGGCAGCCTTAGATGACATTTTGTTGAACACCTGCCCCCCCCCCCCCACCCCTTCTGTAACCATCGTCACTGTCTTGTCCTTTACGGGACTTAATTTCGTGACTGCGGCTCCGTAACTGAGATAAGTTGTAGACCCCTGCTCTAAAGTGTCGGAGCTTTCTGGTTGCTCTTGTCGTTGTGTACGGTTTCTGGGAGCAAAAGAGGCAATCGCCCAGCTGTGCGAAACACAATGTATTGATTTTTACCGTGTGAAATTTGTTAGGAAAGTTCACAAATATTAGTGTATGCAGGTCTCACAGTCTGCATAGTCTTTGTCTTGCTTTCAAAAATTGAACAGCATAGTTCAGTTCTACTTCAGTGTTCTCCACGGTGAAAAATACAGGAATAAATGTCAACTCGAATACTCCAAATTTAGCTGGGAAGCGCAAGCGACACTCGAAAAACGTCAGGCACATATCGAGTCATTAGATTCCATGAGTAATGCATAAGCTGAATCACATGTGTTTTGTGTTATTTGAAGCCGAAAAAAGAAAGCTAACCCAGTCTCTGAATTTTGAACCAGTGGTGTCTCGGCCACCAAAAGAAGCACAATTGGTAAGTAACAATGCAGTTGACTTAGAAACTTAATGTAATCGAATGAATATATTGAGAGAACACAAGCTTTACCAGCGCTTTCACTATCGTCAGCTTAAGGGACTAAATATTTGTCTCACCCATGTACCGCAAAATATTGCTTGACGCACAACGCCTCGTAAGTTCCCCTACTGATATTAGGACGTGGAATAATTATTTGAACCTGGAGAATGAAACAATATTCATTAGGCAGATAAAGCTGGTGCAAACACGTGGAAATATGTATTCTTTTTTTTCAATTCTGTGTCATGTAGAGCATTGCCCACAAAATAGCTTCATCCATATCAATTAACGCGAAAAGCAGTAGCCGCAATGAGTAGCCATAAGTAGAAGTCCACTCAGAATAAATTATGTGCTCACGTTAGTGACAATAAACTGCTACATGCATGTACTAAATAATAGCCGTCACTGCTCGTGGGAAACGGAAACTTGGACAGTGTTTCCGTATACAACTCTTGTGGGATAGACCATCGTGTGCTACATTTGCGTTCCTCACTCAAGGATCCTACTTGGCAGCTTGGTCCTTGGCCTCTGCGACTACAAGAATACGTCTATATAGTGATGTATTCTTCGGGACGTCTGTGTAAGGACCCAGACTGTATATCTCTTTACCCAGAGAATGAACCGTGCACTGTCCCTGACGCAGGTTCCCACCTTTGTGTCTCCTCGGTTTTTCAACTGCTCCATTTCGCGAACGAGTCGTAATGTTATGCCCTATTGAGCGCCATCGTCAACCGCCATGTTTCTTTATTTTCTGGCTGGTCCCTTCGCTTGCTCACGCTCTAGGATAGCGCACAATAACCCAAACACTTCCACCCAGATGGCTTAAGCCTTACTACTTACCGCCCGTTGGCGCCTTTCCATAAGCCTTCTTTGTAGATTTCACGATCTTCCAACTGCCAGTCGCCCTGGCGCGTCACGCAGATACAACGGGATTTGTCGACGCTGCTTCTTGCGAGAGCTTCCCAGCTCTGTCCGAAGATAGGTTGGGGCATGTGAGAAATGTCAGCGCAGCTAAACATCACTGGCGCTCGCCGCCGGGTGCTCTTAACCACTCTATATTCCGTGGGAGCTGTTATTTTCAATTGGTCGGGAATTACTTGCCACTTTTCCTCTATGCACATCTGGTAGCGTGTGGATTGCTGTGCCCAGATATTATAGCACGCGTAACACCGCTACGCGAGCGCTCGATAGAAGCTGCAACACACATGTCGCCCATTTTACTTCTACGCGACGTGACTTCGCAACATCAGCATCAAGCCAGCTGCTTAGAGACGTAGCCAGCCATTCCTTCTAAAAGTTATAGCAGACACTTTGCAGTCCCGTTAAAGGAGGCACAAGCTTTCTTTAAAAGAACCAAGCACACATAAGCGGAATAGAGAAAAACGCACTTCTTTGCTGTTGAAGATATGCTCGAGTCTTCTCCAACCATTTTCTGTTACTGCGCTCATGACACCAAAATAGCCCAAATCTATATTGTATTGAAGATGTATATAGGCCAATATGACCGATGTTCAGAAAGGAAAATTCGGCAGATATCACGTACCATGGGAATCGATGTCATGCGAGGCATTCGGGGGGAAGGTGACTGTAGTGTAACGTTTTTGTTGAGCGAAACGTTACGAAATGACGCTAAACATATATACAAATGTTATACGCACAGACATGCACGTTGAACAATAGCATGTTTTATATAACCAGTTGTTTACAGTTGCGTAACTACGCCAAGAGCAACATGGGTATTACCAACACCAGAAGGGGTAAGCTGAAATGTACCGCATGTGCTTGCGAGCATGGTAGCCCTGAATAGTGCTACGTAGACCAACTTCAGTGGAAGGCGCTTAATTATAATTGATGTGAAGCCGACGTGACGCGTGTATCATTGGAGTACATATGTAATGTTTATAAAATTAGATGGGCAGCACTGACTCCACAAATGACGTTTCATCAACATTGCGTCAGCATAGGGTCTTTTTCCAAAGGAGTTCCGAGATCTGCCGTGGCTCTTTGGTAGAATAATTTATTGCCACGCAGAGTGCTTGGGTTCGATTCCTCCTGGGACCATAACATTTATTCTTCGCGTTCATCACGTCAACGCTTCCAATGACGGTTTTCTTAACGCTTTCGCATTTAAATTACGAATGCCTGTCCTCGCCGTTCCCCGGCAGATACAAATTATGAAACACTTGTGGCACATAGCGCGGCTCGTGTTATACGGGTATGTGTCACACGTGTCTGGAGGAATACGTATGACGCAATATTTTCACATTGTTCATGTCATAACCAATCATGCATAACTGTCAAAGCCTCTTACGCTTCAATACTAATTATTGTCTACCGGAGGTTAACGAGGTGGTCACGAGAGCACCCAAACGTAGGCGGCTAGATGGATGGATAGATAGATAGATAGATAGATATATAGATACATAGATAGATAGATAGAGAGATAGATAGATAGATAGATAGATAGATAGATAGATAGATAGATAGATAGATAGATAGATAGATAGATAGATAGATAGATAGATAGATAGATGAAAACGCTGAATGTGTCTTCAGTACGCTAATAAATGCTTCGCATTTAAAATTCGGATTTGACTCTTATCAATATGTCGCCGGGTACTCGGGTGATCTTGCTTGAAACATTCTATTTTCTCTTCACTGGCTGCGCAAACAAAAGTGTAATTGACTGCGTATGAACGGCATTGCAACAATTTACGACAAAATTAGCATCAGTGTGCTTTCGTCGGCACCACCCTCTGTCAAATGGGCCTCACGTTCTCGAACAGATTTCTAGAGCGGGTGGTTCCTCCGGCCAACAAGCGAACTTCTCTGTGCAGTTGGGCGCCTTTGCTTGTTTGGGCAATCTTATGAAGGCCCGTAAAAAATGCTCCAGTTCTGCTTCTTCGTAGGTTTGCTAAGTTAATGCGGCACAGTTCGGGACCAGTTCCTCTACTAGTAAAGAAGTTCGGTGCCCACTAGCTCCATTTTTGTCGTCTTTCATTTCAATTGTACTGTGTTGGATCGAAATACCAATCGTCGTAGCGCAAAGCTGCAAAATGAAGACTAAGAGGCAGAGAGGAGTAAGAAAGTCTGCCTTTTAGCCTTTCTATCATCACCTCAGTACTTGCCAACTCTCCCAAGAAATGTTGTTTTTGAGCAAAAGCACAATAGAAAAGAAACTAAGTCAAATTAAACAAATTGGATGTGGCGAAGTTCGTTGTTTCGGTTTCGAGCTGTTGTCGCAGCATTTTTATTGCGATTTACTTTTGCCGTTACCGTCACCGTAGCCATCGCCGTCATGTCCCGCATATGTGCATGTAATACATATAAATAAAATCTAAGAAGCAAAATATTTTCCGATGCGCGGTATCGAACGGGCGGCCTCTCGCTCCGCAGCGCGCGGCGTTAACCACTCGGCCCCAAAGGTGCACATCCTCCAGCATACTAACGGCAAGCTATTTATATACACCATTTACCGCCGGCGGTACGCCGTTCTCGGGAGATATATCAATGTCAGCGCGTACTCTGTATTACCCGCGAGATGGCACGAAGGGCGCACTCGGTGCCCCGCTCGTTCCGTGCACTTTGCCCCACGGGGCGTAGTCGCCCTTGCGCGCGCGCTTATCTCCTGGTGTGGACAGTTTCTACGTCGTCTGCTTTCGCCGGAAAGGTTGCGTTTAGGTTACAGAGCACACAAAGGTCACTTCGCTGGCTGCATAGGCCCCGTTCGCGAAAGGAGCGCGCTGTTGAAACACAGCAAAGTAACAACTGTGACACTTGTTAGTTCGCGCTCGTCCTGTGTATACCTGCGCGTACGTTTCGTGCGTCCTTTGTTCTTAAGCAGCACGCTCTACATTTCTATCTGCTTGCGATCTTTCGCGTGGCATTTCTATTTGTTGCTATCGCATTCATTGCTTCGCCCTTGCGACGACATTGTGACTTCTTTTTAATGAATCTGGCGGTGTGAGCAAATAGCTGTAGCATATGACTCAATCTTCAGTCAAAACCAGTTCGCGAAGTTGTTTCATGAATTGATCGATTTTAATGGAAGACATTTAGGCGTGCTTTGCGTTTCCGTAAGATTTAGCCGAGTTGAGGTTTTGGATACGGCTATTTTAGAAAAAGGAACTATTTAATGGCCTCGTAAAGTGTCTGAATCAAACTCTCATCGACATGCTTCGGAACTATGCCCCTTCAGAGCATGTACAACTGGGACCTTGCCCTAGCGCATGTCGCATTACTCTATAATTCTGCACTATGTTATCCCGTAGCATTGCACAAACGGGCTGTAGTGTATCATGTATTGAGACGGTGTCTGCTTCGAGCAAAGTGATCAAGTGTCTTGCGTTCCTGCGCTGCAACATTTGACATTGTCGTCGTGCGGAGTAATGTAGTGAAGATGTTTAACTAATCTCGTGTAAATTGCAGGCTTCCTGCTGGCAGACCGCGGATATGACGTGTGGGCGATGAACACAAGAGAGATTCCGTACCGCTCTTACAGCAAAAACATCAGCCAGAATAGTAAGCTATACTGGCAGTGGAGGTAAAAACATTAATCTGCATTTTACTATTTTGGGGACTAAAAGACTTGGGGCTACAAAGAGCAGTAAGGCACTGCACAACACGGGTGCGGAACCAACCATAGAAAGTGGCATGTTAAATGCGGCGAAGGCGTTACCTACATGATCCCGCTCTCATAAGGCAAACAGAGTGGGACAGAGCGACCGTTCTGATTATACTCCCTTGTTTAATTATGGAAGTGAGGCGAGGCATATAAAGTTATTTGTCTATTCACTGAAGAAAGTGTCACAACGGCCTGAATGTAGGCAACGAGGTTGTTCGCCGACATGGCTAAGCAAAAGAAAAAAAAAGAGATAATTTAGGCTGCGGAAATGAAACGATACAAGATCACATGTGTTAGTGTGCTTTCAATCCCCTAAACAATAATGGGTTACAGTACTTCAATGTAGCCCGTATTTTTGATATGGCGCGCGCAGGACTCATCCCTGGAAGGTTGACAACTGTGTTTCACCTTACCGTACTATTCTAATGCAAAAAAAGCTATTCGTATTCGCTATTCAGTCTAATCTTAAATATCTATGTTTGTAGAGGTCATATATCTTGAGTTTCCCACAAAGTACCTATGCTTCGATCCAATTCAACTATGTACGATTAAGTAGCAGCATTTGTAAGCAAAGAACTGGTGTTTGAGGCGGGTCTATAAGCAAGCGTAAACTTCGATGACATTGTGGGACCGGCCGGAGGGCCCTCCATATAATATTATTGATTAAATTTTCCGCGTGCAATACTTGAAACTTTTCCTTTAATTAACCGGTATCATACCGATTCATTTGTATGATTAATGTTTTACAGTTGGGGTCGCATGCAAGACATCTGCACTGAGATCAACCCAATGGGTGTCTGGTTTATGCGTCTTAACCCTTTCAGACGCCAGTAATGAAGAACTGCCTGTAAATGTGTCAAATCGACAACGTTACTTCAAGGCCCAATAGTCTACTGCAACGAAAATAATGCCATAATATTGTAACTTATGCGTGTTATAGTAACTAATCCTAACTAAGCTTTAATTATACATCTACTAATCCTGAAGTCATTTATCCTCTGTTTTGGGATAAACAGAATAAAATCTCAGGGTAGAAATATAGTGAAAGTTCAGTTTTGGTTATTTCCATGTTTAGCGAAGGAAATTATACCACGTTCGAACGACTCGTCGAACGTGGTAGTGCCTAGCAAAGTGATCATATGCAACCGTACACTGCAAAATAAAATCTAATGAAGACAAATTTAAGCAGGGGGTTCGATTCATCCCCACCTCGATATATCTTGCTCTTTCTTAGCGCCTAGTTGATACAAATAGCAACAACAAGCCATGTACACAATTGAGCACATAGCGTCTCAAAGGGTTAAGTGCACTGGTACGAAGTGCTGTTTTCGCGCATCAGTCCAGTTCTCTTACTAAGCAAAGCTTATGTGTTTCCTGTTCCTACTACAGCCAATAATTCCAATATGGCTTCGTAGGTGTACTGCCACCGTCTAGAAGCCTACGCTGCAAAGCGAATTCTGTCTTCTATCGCTTTATGTTTCACATTATTCCCCTCTGCTTGCAGTTACAACGAAATTGGTCGCTACGATGTAGCCGCTGTCATTGACCTTGTACTAAACGCCACCGGTTCCACAACAGCCTCCTTGTTGGCTTTCTCACAGGGAGCCACCTCAAGCCTCGTGCTTCTTTCTACAAGACCACAGTATAATGACAAGGTTCGTAGACGATACACCGGTTCTCGTACAATAATCATACGTTACCTTCGAAAAATTGTAGCAGGAGCAGTGCAACACTAGCCAAGGATACGTATTTCCATTTGCTCTGACCGTACCATCTAAGAGCACAGGGGACGCACTGTGTCTTCCGCGGTGGTATAGTCGCTCAGGTACTCGGCTGCTGACGCGATGGTTGCGGGTTCGATCGCGTTCCCTGCTGTCGTATTTGCATGGAGGCGAATTGCTAAACGCTGTTGTACTAGTGTGATGTCACTGAATGTTAAGGAAAACCGAATAACTTTTCGGATATCTCTCCCACGGCGTGCCTCATAAACATACTGGGGGTTTTGCTCGTTAAACCCCATATATAATTTTAACGAAACGAACTATTATGTTTGCCCTGAAACGACGCCATACGCCTCCCGTGGCTCATTATCACCAGGTATAACTGACCGAAACTACTATGTAGATCCCAACAGAGATAGCACCCGCGTAGTGACAGCAGTTGATGGCACAACACTTGCGCATAATCAGAAATTTTCACCAACGTTTTAATGTTCACTCGAATGGACTAGTAGCGGTAAAAATCCACGCATCCCCCCCTAAGGGAATGATGACGAGTGGGTGAAGCTAGGTCCTAAGATCCATAATGTCTTCGTTGAAGTCTCCGATTAGTATAAAGGGTTTGTACTTGCAGGTGCTTTATATTGTTCCGTCACAATTGTCATTGATATTAAAGCATTTTTTCAACCTTTCTTTCTGTATGACATGTGTTACTCGAGCGTTGCCCCATATAATGTAAATTGAGTGACATAAAGTGACATAAAGAGTCTGCGACAAATCTCGGTCCCAAGGTCCGTAATGTCTGCGTTGAAGTCGCCGACTAGTAAAAAGGGTTTGTGCCTGTAGGTGTTTTATATTGTTTCGTCACAATTATGATTGTTGTTCCTCTATTTTAAACCTCTTTTTTTACTAACATACACACACATGTTTCCACTATAGAAACGGTTTTCTAACCACCATGACAGCGGGCAGTGAGCGTCAACGATAAACCTAGGTCCTAAGGTCGATAATGTTTACGTTGAAATCGCGGACTTGTATAAAGGGTTTGTGCTTCTAAGTGTTTGTTGTTGTTCTGTCACAATTATGATTGATATTAGACTATTGTCAAACCTTTTTTTTTGTGCTTCACATTCACAAATCTCCCCGTGACGGACACGGATTTAGACGGACAAGCCTCGACCCTAAGGTGCTTCGCCCCTAAAAAGCCGGTAGCCACTTGCGTACGCACGCTCTTGCATTTCTTTGTATTTTCCTTGGGTTCAGCTGGTAATACAAAAGAACGCAAGAGGACGCGTACGTAAGCCACTTGGGGTTCCCGGCACTGAACTTCTCTCATTTCCCAAGAAACGTGTCACGCGAGTACCACGCACCGTTCGCGATTACGCAGTCACGTGACTGTGTGTCATGACGAGAAACGCGGGGCATCACATAATTTGCCTCATTAGCAAAGGAGGAGGGGAGGGGGGATAGCCATATATACTACAGTATAGTAGTATACATAAATAAACATGTAAACATACAGCAAGGGGGTGGAAAACGGAAGTGAGGATGAGTTTGAAGGAGAGTAGGAAGACAAGGCCACCAGCTCCTCTGTTATCACAGTCTTCGTACCATTTGCTTTGTAATAATAAATAACAATTGGTATAATCATATATTTGAATAACGTATTGAAATACACAAATTACGGATAATTTACAGGCGCTACAAACATTATTCGGTGTTGGCAACTGACCTTCAATATCAATTTCAACTAAAAAAATGTTGCAATTCATTGTATTCAACGTGTAGTTGCTGCGTTTTTCTTGCAGGTTGAAATCCTAATTTGTTACGCTCCACCGGCAAACATATCCCATGTAAAGTATCCCATATCGTGGCTGCTGAGCATCAATAAGCTAGTGTTGGTGAGTGTTTCTACAGATGCCCATTGAAATTCGTAGTCTATCTTATGCTCTGCACAACATTTTTTATATGGCCGAAAGAAATATATCTCCTATGGTGAAATGCTACTGAGAGAATACAGCAATATGATAGGTGTAGCATTAACAGATCGGAAGACATCAGAATGTGTCAGAGAAGAAACAGGGTTAGCCTACATTTTATCTGACATAAGGCAAAGGAAATGCACATGGGCCCGTCACGTTATGCTTATAACGGATAACCGGCAGTCACTTGAAGCAATTGAACGGTTACCAGGGAACGGTAAACGCAGCGTTGAATGGCGGCGAATAAATGGAGTGACAAAAATAAGAAATTTGCAGGGAGGAACGAAGCCAACTCGCACATGGTAGAATTAACTGGAGACTATTGAGAGAGACTTTCATGCTGCAGCAGACATCATCATTATCATCATCACCATCAGCAGCAGCAGCAGCAGCAGCAGCATCAGCCTGAATACGCCCACTGCAAGAAAAAGACGCCACCCATGTTGCTCCAATCAGCCCGGTCCTTTGCTTGCTGCTGCCATGTTATAGCAGTAAACTTATTAGTCACATCTGGCCACTAAATTTTTCTCTCCCCCTCGCGCGTTTGCCGTCTCTTGGAATCTAGTCAGTTGCCCTTATTGACCAGCGGTTATCCTTTCTACGCGCTACGTCCCCTGCCCATGTCCATTTCTTCTTCTTCATTTCAGCCATGTTATCGTTAATGACAGTTTGTTCCATGACCCATTCTGCTCTCCTCCAGTATATTAAGGTTACACCTATCATTTTGCTTTCCATTGCTCGATGCGTCGTCCTCAATCTAAGTTGAACCCTCTTTGTAAGCCTCTAGGTTGCTGCCCTGTAGGTAAGTACCGGAAAGATGTAGCTGTTACCTTCCTTTTTTGGGATAAGAGTAAACTACAATTCATGATTTGAGAATGCTTGCCGAATGTGCTCCACCTCATCGTTACCAGCAGACATAATCTAGACTAATACATTTTCACTTTATATAAACTTTTCACTTCCACAAGAAAGCAGCGTGTGTGTCACAAAGTACCGTTAGCACAGTTTACATATTTTACGCTAGAGTTCATTCGCTGTGACCTCCTGTATTCAGCAAGAAATAATCAGTCACACATCCACAAGGGTTGAAGATTGGGCAGTTGGTTCGTCGTATTTGAACTGGTATAGCGCATTCTGGTAAAGAAAAAACGGCCGAGCAGATCGAGCAGATAGCGCTTTGTCCTCTTATGTCGATCTGCTCGGCCGTTTTTTCTTTACCATAATGCGCTATACCAGTTCAAGTACAGTCACACATCAATTGATGGCAGCTGTTGAAACTGCAACATCGCGAGACCGAGGCCGTCGACGTAGACCAGCACCGAACTGTACCTCTGTGAATGACATATGCGCAAAAAAAGAAAACAGGAACACGAATGGGAGAAACCAAGAGACAAGCGCAGACTAACAATTGAAAGCTTATTGTCAGAAATAAACACATATAAAGGAAATGCAAACACACGTGATTATGGTTACAGGTTGGCGGTTAAATAGTCAATCTCGAGTTTATGCAAGTTCACCGAAGGCCTTGGCACACCCATGTCACCGGAGTTGTGATTGTATTGTCACGTGGTCGTGACGTCGACGAAGGCAGCAGGCGACGTGTGGCCGGTAAACAGAAAGTAGAATTACAGCAATACACGCTGGCACTGATAGCGGCGAACAGAGCGTCGGCCGGCGATCAAACTGAACATCGTTGGAGCGCGCCGGCTTTTATGCATCACGCGTCGAACATTCTAGCCTTATCACTGGTCATCGCGCAAGCTCAGGAATAATCTCGAGTGGTCGCGTCTTGCGCGCAATCTTAACAAAACGATCTACAATAATCGCGAAGGTTCCAGAACAATAAGGCGCGGTTTGAGCTGAGCTTTGCTGACGGTCTTTGTGGGCGAAAACCGAATACAACAAAAGTGAAAATAAGAATAGCGCGTGGCAATGCCCCCCTCTGAAAAGGCATCGTCCCGATGCTTAAAACAGAAGACGGGGGAAAATGCATGCAACAATAAATCACAACAATAAAGAAAGAAAGTACAATAATTAAGCAATAAGTGCAGTCCTCTGGTTTGCTAACGCGCGTAATACGGCTTGAGGCGCACGACGTGGACGACTTCAGGTCGCGCACGGCGCCGTTGAGAGTTCGTTATGCCGTCCGGGAAGACCTCGTAGTCCAGAGCACCGACACGTCGAAGCACCTTGTACGGCCCGAAGTATCGCCGAAGGAGTTTTTCACTAAGTCCACGTCGGCGTATCGGTGTCCACACCCAAACGCGGTCGCCGGGCTGGTATTCCACGAAGCGTCGTCGAAGATTGTAACGGCGGCTGTCGGTCGTCTGCTGATTCTTGATCCGCAGGCGGGCGAGCTGTCGTGCTTCTTCGGCGCGCTGTAGGTAGGCGGTCACGTCGATGTTTTCCTCGTCGGTGACGTTCGGTAACATGGCGTCGAGCGTCGTTGCCGGGCTCCGTCCGTAGACCAACTTGTATGGCGTTATCTGCGTCGTTTCTTGCACGGCCGTGTTGTATGCGAAGGTCACGTACGGAAGGATGGCGTCCCACGTCTTGTGTTCGACGTCGACGTATATGGCCAGCATGTCGGCGATGGTCTTATTTAGACGCTCGGTCAGGCCGTTGGTCTGTGGGTGGTAGGCGGTGGTCCGGCGGTGACTTGTTTGGCTGTACCTTAGGATCGCCTGAGTTAGGTCCGCGGTAAAAGCCGTACCTCTGTCGGTAATGAGGACCTCTGGGGCGCCATGACGCAGTACGATGTTCTCGACGAAGAACTTTGCTACCTCGGCGGCACTGCCCTTGGGCAGGGCCCTTGTCTCGGCGTAGCGGGTGAGGTAGTCAGTAGCTACGACGATCCACTTGTTTCCGGAATTCGACGTCGGGAACGGCCCCAGTAAGTCCATGCCGATTTGCTGGAACGGCCGGCGAGGTGGCTCGATGGGTTGCAGAAGTCCGGCCGGCCTAGTCGGTGGTGTCTTCCGTCGCTGACAATCTCGGCAAGTCCTCACGTAGTGGGTGACGTCGGCAGTGAGGCGAGGCCAGTAGTACTTTTCTTGTATCCTTGCCAGCGTACGGGAAAATCCAAGGTGTCCAGCCGTCGGGTCGTCATGCAAAGCATGCAGAATTTCTGGTCGTAATGCCGAAGGTACTACGAGGAGGGAGTCGGCCCGAAGTGGCGAGAAGTTTTTCTTTAGGAGAACGCCGTTGCGCATGAAAAACGACTCCAGTCCTCGTCTGAATACCTTTGGAGCCACGGTGGCTTTGCCCTCGAGGTATTCCATAAGGCCCTTGAGTTCCGCATCGGCGCGCTGTCGCTCGGCGAAGTCGTCGGCACTTATGGTTCCCAGGAAGCCGTCATCATTCTGGTCGTCCAGCGGCGGTGGGTCGACGGGGGCACGAGACAGGCAGTCGGCGTCAGAGTGTTTTCTTCCGGACTTGTAAACGACGGTAATGTCGAATTCTTGAAGTCTCAGGCTCCACCGTGCGAGGCGACCAGAAGGGTCCTTCAAGCTAGCTAGCCAACACAAGGCGTGGTGGTCGCTCACAACTTTGAAGGGCCTGCCGTAAAGGTAGGGGCGAAACTTTGATGTAGCCCAGATGATGGCGAGGCACTCCTTTTCTGTTGTGGAATAGTTGGCCTCTGCCTTGGATAGCGACCGGCTAGCATAACTGACGACCCTTTCCAGTCCGTCCGTCCTCTGCACAAGGACGGCGCCGAGTCCTACGCTGCTCGCGTCGGTGTGCACTTCTGTTTCGGCGTGTTCGTCGAAATGCGCAAGCAATGGAGGCGTTTGCAGGCGTCGTTTTAGTTCTTGAAATGCTTCCTCCTGCGGCGTTTCCCACTTGAACTCAACGTCGGTCCTGGTGAGGTTAGTGAGAGGTTCGGCGATGCGGGCGAAGTTTTTAACGAACCGCCTGTAATAGGCACACAAGCCGAGAAATCGACGCACGGCCTTCTTGTCGGTGGGTGGCGGGAAAGCAGCGATGGCGGTTGTCTTTTGCGGGTCGGGGCGTACTCCGGATTTGCTTATCACGTGGCCCAAGAACAAAAGTTCTTCGTACGCGAAGCGGCACTTCTCTGGCTTGAGAGTGAGTCCGGACGTCTTGATTGCCTGAAGTACAGCTTCAAGGCGCCGCAGGTGTTCATCGAAGTTCGAAGAAAACACAACGACGTCGTCCAAGTACACAACGCAAGTCTGCCACTTCAAGCCAGCCAGTACAGTATCCATAACGCGTTGGAAGGTCGCGGGGGCCGAGCAAAAACCAAAAGGCATGACCTTAAACTCGAACAGGCCGTCTGGTGTTATAAAGGCAGTCTTTTCTCGGTCTCTCTCGTCGACTTCGATTTGCCAGTAGCCCGTCTTCAGGTCCATCGACGAAAAGTACTTCGCGTTGTGGAGTCGATCCAGGGCGTCGTCTATCCGTGGGAGGGGGTACACGTCCTTCTTCGTGATCTTGTTCAGGCGACGATAGTCGACGCAGAAACGTAGCGTCCCGTCCTTCTTCTTCACCAACACCACGGGAGACGCCCAGGGACTCTTGGACGGCTGGATTATGTCGTCGCGTAGCATTTCGTCGACTTGCTTCTTTACGGCTTCGCGTTCTCGCGTCGAAATTCGATACGGGCTCTGACGGACTGGTCGGGCACTTTCTTCAGTTATGATACGATGTTTGGCGACTGGGGTCTGTCGAATCCTTGACGACGATGAGAAGCAGTCCTTGAATTGCAGGAGCAGATTTTTGAGCTTGTCTTGCTTCTGCTTTGGGAGGCTGGGGTTGACGTCGAAGTCTGTTTCGGGACCTCGATTCGTGGAAGAATGTTCGGCAGTATCGGAGAGGGCGAAAGCATTGCTGGTGTCCACGAATTTCTCAATGTAGGCGACCGTCGTACCAATGTTGAGGTGCCTATATTCGTGGCTGAAGTTTGTCAGTAGTACCTTTGCTTTGCCGTCGCGCAACTCGGCGATGCCTCTTGCGACGCAAATCTGACGGTTCACAAGCAGGTGCTGATCGCCCTCGATGACGCCTTCAAGGTTAGCGGGTATTTCGGTGCCGATGGAAATGACGACGCTGGAGAGAGGCGGAACGGTGACCTGCTCTTCTATTACATTCAAGGCATGATTCTCCGGCGACGTGTGGGGCGGCAACGCTTTTTCTGAAGTCAGTGTTATCGACTCAGACCTCAGGTCGATGATGGCGCCGTGTTGACTTAGGAAGTCCATCCCCAGTATCACATCCCTGGAGCAGTGCTGCAGAATTAGAAAGCTGGCGGGATAAGTCCGGTTATTGATGGTGACTCTTGCGGTGCAGACACCGGCCGGCGTTATCAGATGACCCCCAGCGGTCCTGATTTCAGGGCCTTGCCAAGCAGTCTTTACTTTCTTCAACTTCGTCGCGAAAGACCCACTGACGACGGAATAGTCGGCTCCAGTGTCGACGAGAGCGGTGACGTTGTGGCCGTCGAATATTACGTCGAGGTCGCTGGTTCGTCGTCGTGCGTTGCGGTTGGGTCGCGGCGTCGGATCACGGCTGCGTCGAAATGTTGTGGTGCTTCCATGCTGCGTCGTCAGGTTTTCTTCGGTCCGCGAGGTTTCGTCGGTAGGGCTTCGTCTGCTTGGCGTCGTGTTGCACAGGTCTCGTCGCGTTGTCGTCGTCGGCGGCCGCGGAGGATCTTCGGCATTTCGTCGAACAGCAACCGCACCTCCATCGGTTGCTGCCCTTAGTTTTCCGGGTAAGGGCTAGGTGACCGGCCCCGGTTTGGGCCAGTGTACTGCCGGCGGTGCGGTGACATGTAGCGGCCGGGCGACGGTGAGCGGGAAGGTCGTCGGGGCGTCCACTGAGCTCCTGCGAGGTAGTCGGCGATGTCTTGCGGTCGTTCACCCCGCTGAGGACGAGGCGCGTTAACGGCGAAACCGCGTAGGCCCATCTGTCGGTACTGGCAGCGGCGGTACGTGTGCCCGGCTTCACCGCAGTGGTAGCATAGCGGGCGGTGGTCTGGGGCGCGCCAAACGTCGGTTTTCCTAGGTGTGTAGCGCTGGCCGCCGGGAGGACGGTAGGGCGTCGGTGGCGGTGGCGGCGGCGTCTGGCGACGGAAGTGCTGCGGGGCGGCATCTTGGTGTGGGCGCGGAGGGGGGACGTGACGGCGGGCAGCAGCAGCGTAGGTCATGGCTTGTGGCTGCGGTGGGGCTGGCTGAGGAACATTCAGTGAATGCTGAATTTCTTCTCGTACAACGTCTGCAATCGACGCCACTACAGGTTGCGGAGAAGGTTCGAGCTTTCGCAGCTCTTCTCGCACAATGGCACGAATCACTTCACGCAACTCGTTGGAGTCGAGGGCATGAACAGCCGCGCTGTCTTGAATACAGCGGCGATTGTACTGTCCGGTGCGCATTTCCAGTGTCTTCTCGATCGTCGTCGCCTCCGACAGGAATTCCTGGATGGTCTTAGGTGGATCCCGCATCAGCCCGGCGAAGAGCTCCTGCTTGACTCCTCGCATAAGAAAGCGAACTTTCTTGTCTTCGGTCATGGCAGCGTCGGCCTGGCGAAACAGTCGGGTCATCTCCTCCGTGAAGATGGTGACGTTTTCGTTGGGTAGCTGTACCCGTGTCTCCAGCAAAGAAGCGGCCCTTTCTTTGCGGGCCACGCTCATGAATGTTTCAAGGAATGCGCCACGGAAGAGATCCCAGGTTTGAAGTCCAGACTCCCGGTTCTCGAACCAGGTCCTTGCCGCGTCTTCCAGGTAGAAGTAGACGCGACGCAGCTTCTCTTCCGAATCCCAGTGGTTGAAGGTGGCAACTCGTTCGTACGTCTCCAGCCAGGTCTCCGGGTCTTCAAACGATGCTCCATGGAATGTCGGTGGCTCCCTTGGCTGCTGCATAACGACCGTGGTGGGTGTTGGTACCGTGGCTGTCATAGTTGCCGCAGTAGTAGTCGTGGCCTTGGTGTTTCGAGTCTTATCCGGTAGGGGCCCGAACTCTGGATGTAGCCCTCGTTGCCTGCGGCTAGCTCGCTGGTCAAGGCTGGCGTCGACGTCTCCTTCACGACTGGGGCTGGGTTCACGACTTGACGGGGGCGTCCGGTACATGAACGAAGCAGCACCTCCACCAGATGTCACGTGGTCGTGACGTCGACGAAGGCAGCAGGCGACGTGTCCAAAATGAAACTGTTTATTAGGCCGAACTTGTGGCCGGTAAACAGAAAGTAGAATTACAGCAATACACGCTGGCACTGATAGCGGCGAACAGAGCGTCGGCCGGCGATCAAACTGAACATCGTTGGAGCGCGCCGGCTTTTATGCATCACGCGTCGAACATTCTAGCCTTATCACTGGTCATCGCGCAAGCTCAGGAATAATCTCGAGTGGTCGCGTCTTGCGCGCAATCTTAACAAAACGATCTACAATAATCGCGAAGGTTCCAGAACAATAAGGCGCGGTTTGAGCTGAGCTTTGCTGACGGTCTTTGTGGGCGAAAACCGAATACAACAAAAGTGAAAATAAGAATAGCGCGTGGCAGTATAATGCCTCAACAATCTCTCGCGCGGTCCTATCTTTGAGCCTCGACAACGCTTTGGTTTCTTTCAGTAAAGGGTGGCAATTACATTCCTTACAATTGTACTCAGCGATTAGACGAAGGCTGCCCTTTCAGCGAGTTTCTGTGGTCCATTATTCGGTGATTCAAACAGCACCCGGTTTGACCAATATAACACATTCCACGCGATAGGGGAATACGATATCTCACCCACTTTACACACACAACTAATATGCCTGGGTGCTTGACGTCACACTCATTCCATTTTTCCGTGCCGCCCTCAACTTTCCTTTCAACTGCTGCGCAGGTGCGATCTAACGTGCTCCTGAAGGAAAACACTACATCAATAGTAAAACGACTTCCCAACTTTTTCATGCGGTGAGAAAAAGCATGCACATACGGAATGCTGACGACTGGCCTATCTTTAACATAAGTGTCCCTGATCGCATCACTCCTTCCTTCCCGTTTTATCTTCTTTAATACTCGTTATATTTATTCATGTACCCTAAAGGCCCGAGGGCATTACATAGGGGGGGGGTAGTAGCATACATACATAAAACTAACATGAACAATAAAGTAGTGAAAGGTTTCAAAAAATAAATAACATCGTATCAATAATAAAAATCATACAAAAGTAATTATCAGGACAAAACTGCACTGAAAAGGAAAGCTTACACACAAGAACAAACGAGGCTGAACATTTGCATCCCAAACAGTAGTCAATTGACCGAGTTATACAGCGAGCTAGATAAAACACTATAAGCACACGTACATCTGAGGCTGTTATACTAGGTCATTCAGACACCAAGATGAAGCTTTAATTTGTGAGTGAATTCTTCGTGGTTTTTTATACAGACAATATCGTTAGGCAGTTCATTCCAATGATTAATAGCAAGAAGTAATGGCGAGTATAAAAACAGGTTTGTTCGGGCAAATAAAGGTTCTAATTTCAATTCGTGGTCCAGACGAGCGAATATTCGATGGGCAGGTTTAATAAATGCAGACAGTTGAGAACCGTTATGATAGAGATTGTGAAAGAGGGACAGAAGTGAGAACAGTCTGCGTGACTGCAAAGACGGCAACTTCAGAGACATTTTTTTATTTCATTTATGCTAGAAGTTCGAGAGTAATTCTTTGTTATGAAACGGGCACTTTTGTTTTGAAGAGACTCTATTTTATTTATGAGGTATGCCTGGTGAGGGCTCCATATTTGGGAAGCATAGTCAGGTTTAGAGCGCACTAGTGTATTGTAAGCTAAAAGTTTAGTAGCAGAATTGGCGAAATGTAAGTTACGTCTGATGAATCCGAGTGTCTTATAAGCACTGCTAGTGATAGTGTCAATGTGTAGATTCCATGATAAGTCAGTCGTTAAATGAACTCCCAAATACTTAAAATTGGATACATTTTCAACTGGTTTCTCATTCAACGTGTAATGATTAGGTATTGGGTTTAGTTTTGTAGTAAATGAAACTACCTTTGTTTTGTTCACGTTGACTTCCATCTGCCAGTCCTGGCACCATTTACTTAACATATTAAGGTCATTCTGCAAGTTATTAGCATCTTCACTGTTAGTCACCTTCCTATATATCACGCAGTCGTCCGCGAATAACCTTACCGTGGAAGTCATAAAATTAGCTATATCATTAATGTAAATTAGAAATAGAATCGGTCCCAGCACAGATCCCTGAGGCACTCCCGATTTGACGTGCGCTAATGGGGAGTGTTTGTCGTTAACAACAACGGATTGGTACCGGTTATTTAGGAATTCCGATATCCAATTAACTACGTGCGTGTTTAAGTTAATGCTAGTAAGCTTTTTCATTAGTCTGGCGTGAGGGACTTTATCGAAAGCTTTTTTTAAAATCTACAAAAACGGCATCGATCTGGTATCTATCATGTATGTATGTATCTATCTATCATATGAGGAAAGCCAGTGTTTTACCGGGATAGTTGGACGGTTCTAGCCGATTGATTTCATTGGAAAAAGCTCCTTTCATTCGATGTCGGCAGGACTTACGCAATTCAGACACCAGATAAGACGTGGCAATCCGATCCTTGACCAAGTTGGAGTGGTCCGACCTGAAATCTAGAATTGGCTTCAGAGACCTCGGAGAAATCATCCAGCAGGTATGCTCACGCTCCGTCACGATGCCCTAGTCGAGGAACTGGGTGCATCCCTCCCTAAAAACTTCGGAAGTGAAGTTAAAACCGCACCCCTTTTCATTGAATACTTTGAGCACGTTATCTCAAGTATTGGCGCTTCCATTCCGCTCAACGAAGACCGTAGGGTAGCCAACCGGGCATGTGCCTGGTTAACCTCCCTGCCTTCTCTCTTGTTTTTCTCCTCCTCCTCTCCTCCCTGAAGGTGCCCGACAATTAAAGCTAAACGTATTTTACGCTAACACGCTTCTGCACGACAAGTGGGATGGAATTACCAATACTTCAATATAAATTTAGGATTGTAGGTAGACTCAAATTTTCCATTCGATAAACTGGTGCTGTTTACGTTGGACGCAACAGCAGAAAAAAAAAGAAATACGAATTATTCCCCTGAAGTATTCCAATTTACATATTTATTAAAGCGAAGGCCCCAAATAAGTTGCTCAATAATTAATCGCAATTGGTAGGACTGCATGTCCAGCCATCCAGCACAGAGATAAGTTTGACGTCTTCTAGATTTGATTGGGACACTTTGCCTAAGCATCCAGATTTCTTGCCCCATAGGTAAGTCCATACAATATTATATCGGTTGCTAAAACAATGGCGTTTTTATCATGAATAGTAAATTACCCACCGATATGACGCGAGCATGCTGCGCTGCCGAACGCTGTCAAGATGGCGACGAAAAATAGTGGCAGTTACGCAATAACGTACGGTATTTAAAGTCTTCGACAAGGTTGGTATGGCGCTGTATTTGCGCATTTAAAGTTGCTCTGATAGCGCTAACCCGACCGACAGAGGGTCAAGTGTTCTAAAGCATACTCCATGCCGTCGAGTGCACAATTTAATGAAAGTATTAGTTTTCGCACTATCTCTTCATGTGTAGCCGTTCACAACCGTTCATATGCTGACGCAGCTCATTATCGACCCATTTGGCACTGGTGGACCATTCTACGTTCCCGCTGTACCCAAGCACGTCCTTCAGGCAACGTGTGAAACCTTCAACGGAGAGCCCTGCTCCCTCTTTTTAAAGGTGACCGCGCTCATGAGTGGTGACCAGCTGAACAAGGTAATATTTCGCCTTACAGAAACCTTGGCACATACATATTGCTCTCAAGACGAAGTGAATGAATTGGATAACGATAGAATGACGTTGGTGATTAACTCTGCTCAAGCTCGGTGATTACATCACAGCTGCTTTAGCGGAAAGAAAGATTTCAGGTACAGAGCATTCATTGTAAGATCATAATCAGAACTCTAAGCCAACATATTGTCACGTGGTCGTGACGTCGACGAAGGCAGTAGGCAGTAGTCCAAGATGAAACACTTTATTTGGGCCGAACTTGTGGCCGGTAAACTGAAGGTGAGATTACAGCAATAAACGCTGGCACTGATAGCGGCGAACAGAGCGTCGGCCGTCGATCAACTGTACATCGTTCGAACACACCGGCTTTTATAACACACGCGTCGAACATTCTAGCCTTATCACTAGTCGTCGCGGAAGCTCTGGAATAATCTTGAGTGTTAGCGTCTTGCGTGCAATCTTAACAGAACGATCCACTACAAGCGAGAAGCTTCTGGAACAATAAGGCGCGGTCTGCGCCGAGTACTGCTGATAGTATTCGTGGGCGGAAATCGAATATAGTGAAAGAAACGCGCGTGGCAATATTAACTGAGCGGAATGCTTAGAATGCGCTGATTTTGCCTCGTGCTTCCGGTTAAGCCAAACAGCTGTTTATCTAAGTAAAGTACACAGGATTTTTTTTTCTTGGCATTGGCCTTGTTGATATTCTTGTTAGCAAAACCAATTCCTTTGTACTTTAAATACGGCTACATGACTTTTTAGGGCGAAAGCCTTCAATAGACCGACAACTAGCCCGAGCGTGAGAATAAATCCTGGTGAAACTAAAATGACCGCGAAATGCAGTGACAGATTCAAGCATGGTCGTCCAGATTTATGTAGGATTAAAATTTTAAATTGCATTCAAATGTACCAGAAACCCGGTATGCCCCTTATCCTAGCGGAATAGCCTTAATCCCGCACTATGTAGTGGTTTGTTTGCTGTACGTAGTCTGAAGCTTTTATGTGCGCCATTATTAGTGCCCACCATTAGAATATGTCATTATCCATTCCCGCTCGATTTTCTGCTGCTTATGAGGCAAAATAAGTGGCCGCTGAGAAGCGGCGCTCCCTTCGCGGCAAGTATTGGGTGAAGTCTGGCCGCCGCCAATGCGTGTGGAGGGCACGCATGCGCAGCAAACCGCAGCACATAAACACCAAGCGTTCTGCGCTCACTTCACATTTTTGCAACACGTGTAGTGTCTAAGAATTCATAGCCGACGCAGATCGCACAATTCTCATTATAACATTAAATAAATTATTGTAACTAGTTCATAACAATAATAGCTTGTGAATAAATGTTTACTGTTATATGTTGCTGGCATTACTGCTCCTTGTGCGATTGAATGAGTGGGACGGGTTACCGCAGTTTATAAGGAATTACGTTGCCTTTTTGCCAACGCAGCCCACTCACCCTACATGTATGATCAATGACACTGTACACTGCACACTGTAACTGATTGAATGAATAAACCTGCTTTCTTTCTTTAGGTGTTTCAAGGTGTTTGCAGCGTTACCATTCCGTGATTAGACAATCTGACCTGTAGGCTATCCGTTGCACAAAAAAATAGGTACCATAAAAGTTGGTTCTCGGTCCCTTTCTGTGCGTTATCAGGCGCTGGCCATGAAAAGCATGACGTGTGGTACAAAGCTCACCTGACTCACGTGCGCCTAGCCTCGTGTGACTCACGACGCTAGGCGAAATTTGAACAAAATGCCAGCTAAATTTGCCATTTCACAGCAAGCATTTCCGATGTGTCATACATGGTCAATTCTGAAGGGGATTTGATGCACCGTTTCCAGAAACCTATCGATACTGATTTCCCGAACAACTGAAATCTGGACGCCGATTCTGAATGAGCTTTCGCTCCACAGTTATCCTTTACAGCACTGTGACCACATGAGGTGGCTCAAGGAATAAATGAGACCAATCATGTCTACATAGGTCATGAACACACTTATTGAGGGGGGAAAAATATGGGAAAAAATTACACCATCTCCCTGCTAAAGGGAACCATGTGTAGATGTGAAGCAGCGGGCGCTAACGCTTACACTGGCGGCGGCGTTGACGCTGGCGCTCATCGCAGCGTTGCGCAGGACAGAAAACTGGGGAGGCGCAAAGCACGCAGTGATGGAGCGGTGTTTCCTACTGGAACATGCCAATCGCTGCTAATGGGCAATGAGAGACAGAAGACTCCGACTGGACACAGAGACCCGCAGTCCGCTTTTAGTTAACGCGCACGCTGCGACTTTTTATTGTTCAACAACGCACCGGAGAAATCTCCCACCGGCACCACCTTGCAGGTCAAGATCCATTGCCATATATACGGGGTGGCCAGTGAACGGTTTCTCTTGTGCCTTGTCTCAGTGCGCTACTTCGCATGTTAAGATACACTACCCGTACATGATTTGCGGCATCAATTGCAATGACGGCAACAGCCAATGACCTTTCTAATAACTTACCCTCTTTCTTCCAGACGCGGGTGTCAGTGCTTTTGTCCCACTTCCCTATAGGAACGTCTATCCAAAATCTGCGCCATTTTTTGCAGGTAGGTAAAGCTAATGTTCTAAAAGTAAAGTTAGTTTCGGTATTTTGTTTGTACGTGCTTGCATTCCGAGATTACAAAGAACGTGGCATAGAGAAGGGGGAAAGCGATGACGGCATATAAGTGTAAGCGTGGAGTCCGTTATTAGAGGCAAGGAGCTGCGCTATGTAAAACGCCCCTAACTACGCGGAAGTCGTAATTGCGTGTCATTAAACCGGGTGATCAGAGAAAGATCCAGCGGTCATATAGATTTCTTCGGCTTTGAAATCGCTGGCTGTGATAGGAGCAATATACTACAGTTAATCACCATATACGATAGTGCTATAGTTGGCTGGTTGTGATAATTCATATGGAGAAGCATCTTCGCAGGGAAGACCAGTGAAGCTGGTGAAGCGTTCTTTCGGTGAGGCGTCGTGCGCGCATTTGACTTCACTTGCCGGACCATCATTGGTGGTATTGGCTCGACGGCGACGCGGACACTCGCGTTTCTGGGCGCACCGACGTTCCTCATACTGCCACTGCGACTGTGTGGAACGTGCGACAAGCGTCCGCCCCATGGCGAATCCAAAGAGCAACTGAACACACCACTAGGGTGATCTCTTACGTTACAATATAAGAGATAAAGGCAAGTGGTTGACGAGATGCATTGAGAGAAAGAGTATGACGTCTGAATAAAGATGGTTACGGCAATCGCATCACGTGCCCTAGCGTGGAAAAACTCACCTAGCTGCTCGTGTGAGCTGCATCATGCAATGAAGAAGCAAATCCTAAGGTCCTGGAGAAAAGCACGGTGTAATTCACGCTTCTAAACACGATAGTCTTTCTTGGGATACTTCAACGCAGAAATTTTGGTCTAGCTGTCTTTCTTTGTATCTGTCTGTCTGTCACACGATTCAGCCGCCCGGCCAAAGTTTAAGCCCTTGCTGAACGCCCAGCTATCTTGAACATGGAGTTGCATTGATACTTGTGAACATTGTCGATTAAAAAGCAAATATTACGCATATTTCAGGCGCAACATCAATACGTAAATATCAGGTGCCCTATTGAAAATCTTTCCACCATAGGAATGGTGGATTCCACCATCCATCATTATGGTGGATTATGGTGCTGGAATACGGTGGCATATGGTGTATGTTAGCGTATAATGGATGCTGGAATGTGATGGATGCTGGAAACCAATGGAGCGCAAAACGGCTCTAAACCATCAGGATCATCGTCCCTAGCTTCCATACCTAAGTAATTGCATTGAAAACAGTGAAGAAAGCCTCAGGGCAAAAAAAAAAACGCTTGAAAAAAAAAAGAAGCCTTCCGTTACGAGGAGTCGAACGCGGCACCTTCGGATCCTGAGTCAAGTACTCTACCACTTCGCCACGCTGAAACTTGTTTTTAGGGTTGCAGAACCACTAGTCAACACTAACACATCGTTTAACTTCAGCGTTGTATGTCGCATACTCGAGACAGACACGATCTTCCCCCCTCCTACTAAAATTTGCACACTGATGAAACATAAGAAAACAGATGGCAGTAACGAATGGCATGTCGATAATCGTAACAGTACTAAATTTCTGTTACAATTCACAACGTAACCAAAAAGTATATATTTACATATCAACCGGCTGTGACTGCCTAGATTAATACATCCGTTTCTTGTTCTTTTGAAAGGGAATCATGTGCAGAGGGGCTTCGTGTCGACTCTAAGCTCGTTCGATAAGTACGCGCGTACAATTGATTGAATACTGTGATGTCTTTTGCGCAACGAGCGCGGCCGTGCCAGAGCACTGATCTGTGTAGCTATCGTTAGGTACAACTACATAACCGCTAGGCCAAACAGAATGCAGTGCGCGGGAAATTTATGTCATCATATTGGGCCAGGAAGACGTGCGAATTGACAAATATGTGTTCTCGCGTACGAGCCAGAGAAGTGCCGGCGAGTGTGACCAGCGGCTATCGGAGACCGGAGGCGTTTGCTGGAAGCGCGTCGCATTTATGTTCATCGCTTCTTGTGCGGACGCCTTACACAAGAGAAAATTCTTCATTTAGGTTAACCGATGTCACACCTGTGCTGTTAAAGTCATTCGTACTCGTCGGAATCGTGTATCCTGAAACCTAGAAGCGCCGATGACACGTAGACGAACTCGCTCGGTACGCTAGGCCTAAACTTTGGTGGAAGTCATGGTGGTAGAATCGGATGGTGGAAGTCATACTTGGTGCGGCTTAACTCGACACATGCCGAAGGTGAAAGATTGTACATTTTAGCTTCGCACGCATTTTCACTGTTACCTTAAAGTGCAGCTGAAGGAATGAGTGTGCAAGAATTTCCAGAGTTGAGTTTCTAGCGCGGCGATATCAAGTGGCAGCTGTTTTCTGGTCAAACCGTTAAATTTTGAAAAGTCTCATTTACCTCTACAATTGCACGGCGATGTAACACATTTACCGTCGCTGTTCACACCGACACCTCTAGACACGTAAACGTCACAATACAGCACCACATCACGGTTGTCACCTGATATAAGTACGTGATAAAAATGTAAACATTCACGGATTGTGCGCTCCACAAATATTGAGGCGGTATTGTCACCGCAATGAATAAAAAAAAGCATCTGCTAGAAAACTTAATGATCAGCATTGGCTTATTTGGACTGCAAACACATTTGTCTACACATTCGAGAGGGAAACGTTGAAAATAACAGTGATTTCACGTACTGCGCCAAGTGCATTTCCATCATGCCACCCTCATCCACCATGTTTCCACTATGCCACCGTCATTCAGCTTGTTCACCAAGCCATCCACCAAAACATATTTTGCATCGCCACCATCAACCAGCATTTTCCACTGCCACCATCATTGGCTCGCCACCACCACCCCCATCTGCCACCATTTTTTCCACTCTCGCCATCATCAGCCATTATGACCACCACAGCTTCCAGCTTATCCACTATTATTTCCCACCACATCCACTATTGTTTCCACCATAAGCAGCAACGATTCCAGCATCCACCGAACCAAGGATTTTGAATAAGGGTGGTGTGTTCTTTTAGTACGAAATACATAGATATGTAATTCTAAAGAGCCTAGTGTTTCTTAGGCTGGGCTAAAAATGCGACGCTATGCCCGAAAAAAGCCTGGCAGTGGCCTTGGCTTCTGCACAAGCTCATGTTTCCCGATGCCACTGCCAGATGGCGTCCATATCTCACGCAGCGTTTCCTCTATTTTATCAATGCCAGCCAGATGCCGCCGATTCAACATAGAGGATGCGCTGTCTGAGGCAAGGCAAAACATAGTAGTACGACCGGCAGAAGACTATCGTCTTTCGACGACATTTACAGCGAAGCAAGCAGATACGTTTGCCAATTTTTTACAGTGCTATCTTTGAAAATGCCGCCAGCCTGGCGTTTAATAGGATGCCACGAGATGGCGCGACATGTCTATCTGAATCAGAGCCCGTATGTGGAAAGAGTCTGGCGAATGGGCGGGGCAGTGACGAAGCTGCGCCGGTTATGAAGCCGGTCACATCACCGCCACGCCCATGCCTCCATGGCCACGCCTCTGCTTCGGTGCCGTCCGCCATATCTACGCTATCTGCCTGACGGCCGAACAACTTAGCTTGCTTACGTGCTGTTTGAGCCTGAACTATAGCACCGCTAAGCAAATTGTGCTGGCGAGAAAGTGCAGAGGCACTGTAATTCCACTTTAATGAAGAGTGTGAACAGGATTCGACTTGCGATAACGTTCAAATGAATAGAAATACTGACTCCTAAAGCTGTGTACGCGCACCCCTAGCAGGCAACTCTCTAAGAGGATTATTCCGCGCTTTTTAACGTGATCCAAAGAGCTCGTCTTGCAGAAATTCTGATGTCGGCGGTGGTGTCGGCATAGGCGTCTTTAGTTGTGAGCTGAAAAAGAGCGTTGGCGGTGAGTGAAAATTTGAGGTAGATGCAATAAAGACTGGAGCCCGAAGGCGTTGCACTTTGGCCTTCCTTGCGGCACAGTGTATTTCTCCGCCGAAAAGCGAGGGCAAGCTCGCGTTTGGAAGGTGATAGTGGCTCGCGCGCGTGTATATGTAAGTACGTGTGTGTGTGTGCGCGCACACTCACGCAAACACACACGCTCACACACGCCCAGCACACGTACACACACACACATGCACACACACACAGACGTGCTCGCGCACACATACGCACGCGTGCACACGTGCACGCACGTACACACACACGCACACACACACGCACACGCACGCACCTGAATATTTAGAATCCAAAGAGCCTTAGGCGTTGTTGTCAGGACCTGTCGTTGAAACACTGCCGGGTTTGGCCTATATATTCCTTCCCGCAACTCAATGGAATAAGTTAAACAACTTCAGACGCGCATTCAGTAAAAACGGTCGTATGCTTTGTAGAACACATCGTCTTCTTATTTCTGCTCTGGATGGCGCGCACAGCGGAGAGTTTAAACAGCGCTGACATAGTGACACGGACACCATGACGGGGTGCTATCTTTCTTTAGATTGTGCGATATAGCATGGATGTATGGGACAACGTACACCGGCGTCTTTTCTTCCTTTCTTTCTTCTCGAGGCATTGTCTTTGGCCGTGTGATCTGCTTTAAGGCGGTGTCACTAACACTGAACATGAAATCTGAACGGTATTCGCATTGCCCATAGACTGTCGCGCCCCTAGCGGAATTTAGGATCGTTCTCTCATGGATGATCAGTAGACGACACCATGGCAGCCCTACGCAGCAGCGCACTTGTTCGGCTGTGTTAGCAGGAAAGAAACACTACGAGCTTGCATGTTTCCTGCTTCAGCGAACAAACCGGGGCCTCCGTGACACGATAAATCTGACTCGTTCTTGCGAGACGCAAAGTTTTCGTGAAAATACGTGCCAACTCGCGCGTTCAGCGATGACCCACATCGTACAAATATCAGCTTCGCGAAGGTTTTGTGTAGCCACGTAGGTTAGTTAAACGCTGTCGTCTGACCTTCTCAGTTGAAAGACTCACCTTGTTTTACTTGCATATAGCATTCGTCAGTGCTTTTGTAGTGCATGAATTTATAACATTGCAGGCGGGAAGTCGCGCGAGCTAGTGATGTATAACTGAGTAATCTCAAATTGGCCAACGCTGCGCCGCTTGTTTTTGTACGTTCGTTGATAGATGGCAGCACTCTGCAAGCGATTTGTTTGTTGACCGGTGTGACGTGAGACCAAGAAGTTCTGCGCGCCCAGATAACGTTGTGACGAGGACAAATCGAAGTCGTTCGGCGGAGGAAATTCTTCAGATTGCTTTCAGCAATTATGTTAAGGGGAACCACCTTGACGACGAGGATTTTTCACTCGGACGGAGAAGGCTGTGAAAGCGTGTGTGTGTGTGAGAAAGCGTGTGACAGCGACGATGAACGATCAGCTGCTAACTCACGAGGAGCGAGTTGCACTTCACGTCCCCTCGCGCGCTAATGTTTTTTCACGCTTTTAAGTCACTTTGATTGTATTTAATGTATAGTATCCTTCAGCGAGATCAAAATAAAAACATAGTTTTTTTCTTGTACATTGCACGTAGCGCAATTATTGTGGATATTATCGAGCGCCGCATTCCGCCAGAACACTCGAGTTCGGAACAGGGAAGCGAAATGGTTAGAGCGATGAAACGTGCAGTCACGGCCACAATCCACGCCTATCGGCTCACTTCTCCTGTACTTCACCGGTAACCTTCCGATCGGCATAGTTGTTCGACGCATTTTCGCAACGTCGAAGAATTAGTCGTTGCGAAAAGCATACGTGCGTGTTCTTTTCGATATTCATGTTTCGGTCGTACTGATCGAACCTGCGGCATCCGAGTGCAGTGAATTGCGCATGGCTTGAGTCTGAACATGGCTGTAATACAAGCGCTACTAAAGAGGATGTTAAATGCTTGTGTTCGGTTGAAGAAGCAACTCCGCGTTCCTGACTGCGCAAGTAATGACGACGGCGTATGCTTTGCAAAACCATCGCCACGTTAAACATTCGGTCCCGTGCAGCAGCGATGACGCTACTCGCTAGTGGCCTACCACTGCGGCAGATCCTTCAGGCAGGCTCGGTACGCAGTATCTCGGAGTGCCGTTCAGGTCATACGTCAATTCTAGTTCATGAAGTTTTCTGCAGCACGCACAAGATTTCGCACAGCATCGTTTATGCACGGTAACGGAGCTGAAACTATAACCTTTCCACACCGCGGCAAATAATTGGGTGGCGAGCTTCCATGGTTTGAGAAAGCATTTCGGTCTTATATCAATTTCAGTGCAGCTCATGACTTCATCCGGTGAAAGTGGCACGGGCCGTACGTACGCACGTCCTATCTGTTCCTATGCTAACAAACGGATTGACCCTTCATCGGGCGCCATCTTGAATCGTACAGTGCGCCACCTATAGTTCGTGGGCATTGCGAATACAGCTTCCCTTATATGGCTGAGCTGTGCTCCGACGCTGGCTGCCACTTGATGAACGCAATGTTTTCGCGCTTTTAAGCACGTGGTTGCAATGCATCTTGTTATAACTTTTTTCCATCTCACGCCCATGGTGCGCTCAAGTCCGGTACGCTAGCTTGAGATATAGCGAAATTTCGATTGCGCGACGTGATTGCATGACGAATAAAAATGGCAAGTGGTAATATGAAAATCATGACATGTCATGTCGAGCATGACTTGCATGTCACGCTCATGGTGCGCTCGCGGCAAGTGCACTGGCTTGATATACAGCAAAATTTGATCTTGTGACGCGATTGCATGAAAAACTCCGTGAAATAGCGTGAAAACTGCGAACTAACGTTTGCGCTGGGCGGCCGTAGAAAACTGAAAGGCCAATCAATAACAAGACCCGTTTCCGGCCCAGCACCGAGGTCGACGGTAGATGGCCCACCGCTAGGTGGCGCGGACAGGCAAACTGGCACGCGCTCGCATGGTCCGTAAACTTTTTTGGTTGACTGTACTTCATAATTTGCATGCCACGCTAATAGTGCACTCGCAGCCGGTTCGCTAGCTTGATATTCAAGAAAATTGGTATTGCGTGACGTTGCTGTATGACGAACATAAATGACTGGTGGTAGCATGAAAATCATGATATGCATGTCATTTACGGCATGTATACATGCAACGCTCATTGTGCGCTCGCGGACGTTTCGCATGCTTGATATACACCAAAAATGGTATTGCGTGACGTGACCGCATGAACAACATGAATGACAGGTCCTAACATATGCATCATGACATGAATGTTATGTACGGCTTAATTTGCTACTTGCTGGCTTCTTCGCATTACATCGATTCCCACAATGGGTGGGGTATGCCGGTTTTTAAATGCGAAGCATTTCTTTGCGTACTGCAAGCACTTTGAGCGTTTCTATCTATCTATCTATCTATCTATCTATCTATCTATCTATCTATCTATCTATCTATCTATCTATCTATCTATCTATCTATCTATCTATCTATCTATCTATCTATCTATCTATCTATCTATCTATCTATCTATCTATCTATCTATCTATCTATCTAGCCGCTTACGATTTTGTGCTCTCCAGACAGTATCGCTACTGGGATTTATCTGCTGGCGACCACGTACTTGTCGTTGTACTCTGGCCTCGTAGAAAGGAGGACCAAGCTCCCTGTCATGCCTTGAGAAAAAGCGAGAAGCGTCACTTTGGTGGCCCCGGTGACATTCAGTACAAGGTCCATGACCGCGGCAATATCGTAGCGGCTGATTTCGTCGAAGCTGGGGCATAGGTGCAATGAAAAACCCAAGTGATCGATATCGCTCATAAATGTGCACTGCTCTAATATTTTTTTAATATGCGAAGCATTTCTTTACGTACTGTAAGCACTTTTGCGTTTATATCTATCTATCTATCTATCTATCTATCTATCTATCTATCTATCTATCTATCTATCTATCTATCTATCTATCTATCTATCTATCTATCTATCTATCTATCTATCTATCTATCTATCTAGCCGCCTACGTCTGGGTGCTCTAGTGATCGCCTCCTTAACTTGGGATCGATCAAAATTACTATGGGAGTGTAAGAGAATTAGACGAATATGTCTGGTTGGTCGTGACTTGAATAACATGAAAATCGCGTCGTGTACGTCGTCAAACTCATTTCTCCAGACACGTGTGGCTCATACCCGTATACCACGCGCCGCAGTATGAGGGTATGCTCCACAGGTGTTTGACAATTTATATCCGCCCAGGAACGGCGAGAACAGACATTGGTAATTTAAATGAGAGAGCATTAAGAAAAACTGGCATTCTGCGTGTAAATCAACTATTTTACCACACAGCCACATCAGGTCTCGAAGCTGCTTTGGAAAAAGACCCTATGCAGGCGTAATGTTGACGAATTACAGCTCATGATTAGTGAACTGGACACGGAAAGCAGAAAAGTATGTCTGAAAATTAATATGCATAAAACTAAAGTAATGTGCCATAGTCTCGGCAGAGAACAGCGCTTTGCGATAGGTGGCGAGACACTGGAAGTAGTAAAGTAATATGTCTACTTAGGACAGGTAGTACCCGCGGAGCCGGACCATAAGAGTGAAATAACTAGAAGAATAAAGTAAAGTAGATAGGTGGGCGAGTTGGAACTGATTCATATTGAAAACTTTTCAGCGCGAACGGGACGGAGCACAAAGGAGAGGACACTACACAACACAAGCGCTGTCTGACAGCGCTTGTGTTGTGTAGTGTCCTCTCCCTTTGTGCTCCGTCCCGTTCGCGCTGAAAAGTTTTCAATATGAATGTAGAAGAATAAGGATGGGGTGGAGCACATTCGGCAAGCATTCTGAAATCATGAATAGTAGTCTGCCGGTATCCCTCAAGAGGAAGGTATATAACAACTGCATCTTACCGGTACTCACCTACGTAGCATAAATCTGGAGGCTGACAAAGAGGGTTCAACTTAAATTGAGGATGACGCAGCGAGCGATGGAAAGGAAAATTATAGGTGTAACCTTAAGAGACAGGAAGAGAGCAGAGTGGATCAGGGAACAAACGGCGGTTAAGGATATCATAGTTGAAATCAAGAAGAAGAAATGGACATGGGCCCGGCATGTAGCGCGTAGGAAGGATAACCGCTGGTCATTAAGGGTAAGTGACTGGATTCCAAGAGAAGGCAAACGCGTGAGAGGGCGACAGAAAATTAGGTGGGCAGATGAGATTAAGAAATTTGCAGGTATAAAGTGGCAGCAGAAAGCACACGACCGGGTTGATTGGCGGAAAATGGGAGAGGCCTTTGCCCTGCAGTGGGCGTAGTCAGGCTGATAGTGATGATGATGAAGGAGTCATGTCTTGTAAACGTCAATTGTATACTTAAACGCCATCCACTGTAGTTGGTTTACGTAGCACTATCCATGGCTACCGTCCTCGCAAGCACAAGTCCTACATATCACCTTACCGCTTCTGGTGTTGGTAATAACCCATGTTTCTGTTGCCATCGTTACGCAACTGTAAACAACTGGTTATATCAAAGATATGCGACTGTTCAACATATGTCTGTGCGTAGAGCATTTTTACATATCTTTAGCGCCATTTCGTAACATTTCGCTCAATAAAAAATTTACAACCCAGTCACCTTACCTCCGCATGCTTCGCATAACATCGACGCCCATGGTACTTAGGATCTGTCTAATTTTTTTTACGTGTAAATCTCTAGCGAAAGTCACTTCGCCGATAACTTTTGGCTACTGCAAATTCCAACTAGTGAGAAATGACAGATGTGAAAATTACTTGGTAAAACGCCACGCTTTCAAAAATTAATCTCGGTTGCACCATTGGCTTCTTTCATCCTTTTCCCGACAGGTGTACAAAGCCAAGGAATTTCATCATGTACGACTACGGATACTCCAAAAATAAAGAGCTCTACGGACAGGTGAATGATACACTTTGTTTTGTTTAATACTAAATGCCACTGATACATTTCTTTAAGCGAACAGAACATTCACTATCTTGTTTTTTGCTGTTCGTGACCGCAGAAGTAATAACAACGTAAACAAGACAGGCACTGCAAGAAATAAAGTTGTAGAAATCTGACACTCACTTAGCTCTTTTGCATGAATGTTTCCAGGATACAGATGCCTACATCAAATGCGCTCTTGTATTAGTCCGAGTTTGTCCATACCCTGGATTGGCTAGAAACTTCGCATATAGGGGTTCCAGCTTTTCTGCAATTGGCTGTGTTTGGTAAACAAATTTTCTATTAAGTTTGGTGCTCCTTGCTCTACAGTTGCATTATCGAGCGATTCCAATTTAGTGGACGCTGTATCATCTACGTAGTGCTAACAGCCAAGCAAAGTGTCGAATCCGGTCTAAATGGTAATTCGTAACTATGAGCTTTCTGGCGCAGAATTTACGCGAAAAGTATGGGAACACGTCGCGCTTCTTTTTCGTTGATGTAAACACTCCTCTAGAAGGCGCATATTAAATCCCAGAATGACCGCTTTATTACGAAAGGGTATATTTATTCCAGCCTTGGTGAGACTAGTCCTTGACGAATTTTCTTTTGTCGTTTTCACAAACCGCAGAAGAAGCCTCCGGCGTACCCCATGGATCGCATCTCCGTTCCAGTGGCGATCTTTTCATCAGAGGGCGACACGTATGTTGCACCAGGGGACGTCGCATCCCTCGCTAAAAGCTTGCGTGCAAGATTAATCTTTCACAAAATTGTACCTACCGAAGGACTTCCGCCACATTGATTTTGTGTATGGTTATCGAGCAACGAGCTTCCTTCATGAACCGATGATCGATACGCTCAATCAATACTCCGAAAGAAGCGTGGTAATAAATTAAAGCACTACTATCTCAGTAGATGCATTGTGCTCTATGACAATGCCCTTGAAACTTCCACTGCGTCGTTGCGTACATACGTGCATTACGCTCGGCCATATCAACGCAAACTCTTGGAATTTCGATGACCAGAGATGATGTCCGCGATTTGTATTCAAGGATTTGCGCCTGAAACCTGTATACATAACCCGCTCTTACTTGGAGGGCAGTGACTTGCAGCTGCCGCAAGTAAAACGCACAACTGAAAATGAAAGTGAAAGTGAGTCCCAATAATCGCGGTACGCATTTCAGACACAAGCCACGACTACCTGCACAGACATAATAAAGAGCAATACTTAAGATGTATGGAGAGCTGTGGTACCTTATTGGCTGTCTCTAGAGTATATCGCCTTTGGAGTCACAGACAAGGACGAAACCTTTTCCTGATAATGCCTTGCCATCATAGTGCCCCTCAGAGCCTCATTATAAAGGGCTCTGTGCAGTAAGCAATAAAAGGTAGGATGTCTTTATTGCGAGATTACCCGCCCATGGCGTCAATAATTGTTTTTGATTGAAGTAACAACTGGTGCTTATCAAGATGTTCGGGGGTACGCAGAAAATAGCAAAAAGTGCAGTCTTGCTGCAGATCTTAGTATGACTGTATGACTGAAGAAAAAAATTAATGCTCTAATTTTCGCAAGGCAACACCTACTTTTTTACTAAATGGTTCTTAAGTAAATAGATACCGTTCTCCCCCCCTGCCTCGGTAGACGTTTTTTTACCTGGAATAAAATTAGTACTGAGATTACCATTATACCGGAAAACAACAAACACGACGGTTTTGGGGGAAGCAAGCAGCGTCCTAGCTTCCTGAAATGTGGAAGCACACAAAACTTCTAACATACGCACAACCTAAATTTAAGTAACAGTCATAAGTACTCAGCAGTTTAGGAAACCTGGCCCCTAGACATAGTCAAGGCATTGAAAACACTTTGAAAAACTTACAGAATAAATCCTATGTATCTAATATATATTTAGCAGTAAGAACAGCCTTCTATGAAGCCATAACTTGGCTGAAGATGGAAATGCTCGAAATTGCAGCGTAAGTTGGAAACACTCGAATCGCAGGATATGCTGCAACTCGTACACATGCGAAACAACTATAAGATGGTTGCAGCTGCAGTGGTCGCTTCCGCCTGTGTAACACAGTTGGCCATTTTGTTACTCGGTCTGGCCTCTTTTCTCTCTGTGCCTTCCGCTTAGTAATTCAGGCACCAATTTCATTGGAGAGGTCAGTAGCTTACCAAAAAAGCTTGAATTTTCACAAGCATTGTCCTAGTTGTCATGTTTTCGCTCAGCAACAGGCTGGTCACATGGACTTATTATGTTGCGCTTTTTTTTTACCCTCGAGCAACAACACGTAATATTCGAGGATGCTTCATCCTTGGGTACATTGCTTAACTGACCTTTGTAATCTGGAGACCTAGGAGATACAATGTACCTAATATGACTACGTATGGCTTCTTTTTATGTAAATTTCATGCACGCAGGAATAAAGCATTTTCTTGCAGTGCATGTTTTCTTTTTTCATATTTCTATCATATCCGAATTTCGAACTGGTCAAACAAGTAAAGGAATCTAGCGATTGCACGTGCAAATAACAAAACAAGACACGGGCGAAGAAGGGCAAAGTACGCGCTGAATTTAAACCCGCTACCTTTGTTTAAACAATGAGCATCTGACAACAGGCCCAAGCTCACACTCTCTTTCGAACCGATTGAATTGTAGTAAAATTATCCTGAATACTTTGAAACATAAAACATAACCTCATGGTGCTTCATCTTCTTAATAAACACCGTAATTCCGATTCTCTTCACTGCTGTACGTTTTTTTAGTGATTGTAAGCCACAGCAGGCTACCCGCAGCGGTAGCTTCGCAGACAAGGTGGCGCTAGGCTAAGCTAGAAAAAGCGGCCTCGACTACCGGCCAAAGCAGTGACACTTCAATGGTGCTGAAGTGTAAGAACACCTGTTTACTTAGATTTAGGTGCACAATAAATAAGCTTAGATCAATGTGTGCCTCTTAATGATACGGTGCTTTTGGAATTTAAAATTTCGTGACTAATTAGGCCTATTCATAATGCCCACGAACTATAGGCGGCGCGCTGTGCGATTCAAAATGGCGCCCGCAAGAGGGTCAACCCCTATGTTAGCCATAGAGAGAGGTAGGACGTGCGGACGTACGGCCCGTGCCGCTTTCACCGGATGAAGTCATGAGCTGCACTGAAATGGATATGATACCGAAATACTTCCCCAAACCATGGACAATGCTAAATGCTCGCCACCTAATTATTTGCCGCGGTGTGAACGGTTATATTTCAGCTCCGTTACCGTGAATCAACGATCCTTTCCGAAATCCTGTGCGTGCTACAGAAAAGCTGCATGAACTGGAACTGACATATGAACCGAACGGCACTCCGAGGTAGTAAGTACCGAGCCTGCCAGGCCGGATTTGCCGCAGTAGTATGCCGCTTGCGAGTAGCACCATAGCTGCTGCACGAGACCGCATGTTTAACGTGCTAATGGTTTGTGAACATATTACGCCGTCGTCAATACTTGTGCAGTCAGGAACTCGGAGTTACTTCTTCAACGGTACACAAGCATTTAACATCCGTTTCAGTAGCGCTTGTGTCACAGCCGTGCTCAGACTCTTGCCGTGGGCGCAATGCACTGCACTCGGATGTTGCAGGTTGGATCAGCACGATCTAAACACGAATATAGAAAAGAACGCGCACACATGCTTTTCGCAACGTCGAATTCTTTGTCGAATGCCAAATGCCATTTGGAAGGTACCGGTGAAGTAGAGGTGAAATTGGCTGAGGGGTGCATTGTGACCGTGACTGCACTTTTTTTTCGCTCTAACCATTTCGCTTCGCTGGTCGAGCTCGAGCGTGTTCGCGGTGTGCGGCGCTACATAATATTCACAATAATTGCGCTACATTCAATGCACAAGAAAAACTATGTTTTTGTTTGGAGATCGTTCAAGGATATTATACATTAAGTACAATCAAAGTGACTTACGTGCGTGAAAAAACATTAACGCACGAGGGGACGAGAACTTCGACTCGCTCCTCGTAAATTAGCAGCTGATCGTTCATTGTCGATGTCACTCTCGGTGCTTTCACACCCTTCTACGTCCAGTGAAAAATCGTCGTCGTCAAGATGGTTTCTTTCAACATCACTTGCTGAAAGTAATCTGAAGAAAAATTTCCTCCGCCAAACGACTTCGACCACTTCGTATAATCTTGTTAACATCTGGGGGCGCGG
>JALIZH010014158.1:0-94823 GCA_030522465.1 Rhipicephalus appendiculatus | reverse complement strand
GTCACGCAATACCAATTATGGTGTATATCAAGCTAGCCAAACGGCTACGACAGTGTCTGAGCGTGGCATGCAAATCATGTTGCACATGACATGTCATAATTTCCATATTACCACTTTTCATTATACTCGCCTACAATCGCGTCTCTCAATACCAAATTTGGTGCATATCAAGCTAGCGAAACGGCCACCAGAGTGCCATGAGCGTGGCATGCAAGTCATGTTGCAGAAGACATGCCATGATTTTCCATATTACCACTTTGCCAGTTATGCTCGTCATACAGCCACGTCACTCAATACAAAATTTGGTGTATATCAAGCTAGCGAAACGGCCACGAGAGTGTCATGAGCGTGGCATGCAAGTCATGGTGCACATCACCTGTCATGATTTCCGTATTACCACTTGTCATTTATGCTCGTCATACAGTCACGTCACTCAGTACCAAATTTGGTGCATATCAAGCTAGTTAAACGGCCACGAGAGTCTCACGAGCGTGGCATGTAAATCAAGTTGCACATGACATGTCATGATTTCGATATGACCACTTGTCATTTACGCTCGTCATACAATCACGTCGCTCATACCTAATTTGGTGTACATCCAGCAAGCAAAACGGCCGTCAGCGCACCATGAACGTGGTATTTAAATGATGTTGTACATGTACATGGCATGCGCGTCATGATTTTTATATTACCAGTTGTCATTTATGTTCGTCAGGTAGAAATGTCTCACTGTATCAATTTTTTGGATATATCAAGTTAATAAAACTGCCTCAGGAGCACTATGGCCATGGCGTGTGAATTATACTTTTCATGACAAGTTAGTCATGACTTTCATGATATGACCAGACATTCTTGTTCGTCATACAGTCATGTTATGTCATACCAATTTTGGTATAGATTCCCATTAACGATACGGCCACGAGAGCACAAAGTCGGCGGCTAGATAGATAGATAGATAGATAGATAGATAGATAGATAGATAGATAGATAGATAGATAGATAGATAGATAGATAGATAGATAGATAGATAGATAGATAGATAGATACGCTCAAAATCGCCGATGTTCGCTAAGAAATGCTTCGCAATTAGTATAACTTGGTGCTGGCAGGGCCGGAATCTGCGACCTTCATAGATTGCGCCCCTTGCTCTACCAACTGAGCTGCAGCGGTGGTCATCGCACTGTCCACTTTACCTGGGAGTGTTAGTCAGCGTCGCTAGTAGCCACCACGGCGAGTGTGGAACACAATTTTTTGACCTGCTGGCGTCGCGAACGCGTCATCATTTTACAAGCTGGCGTACCTCGCATACTAGCTGCATTGTCCCTCGCATACAACCTGAAGTCATTCAGTCCACCTGACTCTGGCTACGCATTAACGAAAGAAGGAGAGTTTTAAGGGCTCGTTTTTCCATGTTACACACAATATAATAAAACTAACCAGACAATAATGCCAAGGAAAGTATGGGGGATGTTATCTGTGGTAATTGTGACGCATATGTCAAGAAAGGTAGGGCGAAAGATAACCAGCAGCTGTCAGGGATTGAACCTTCGGGGAGATGATCGCCGATGCAACTGAGTTGGTAGAGCACTAAGACGCGTTATTCCAAGGTCGGAGGTTCGGTCCCCACCAGCTGCCAGTTATCTTTTCGTAAAACTTTACTTTGTTCACATTCATATTACAATTGGAAGGGAAATTATGGCTCCCGCACTAAATCCTTCAAGTATCGAACCAACTCACCCGCAGCAAGTTTTATTCAACCCGTATTAATAATTACTGCAACTAACACCCGACATACTTTTCCTTGGCATTTATGATGTAAATTCCCATCAAACTCGAACCATGTAATACCGTCTGAGCGCCATACTATAGGTGATCTCTTTAGCGCGTTTTGACGTGGGCAAAAGGGGAAAAAAGAAACTCACGACACTGGCTAATTCTGGTAACTAATTATATTTCTGAAACAATAGTTCATATACATGTGCACCATGTTCCCCGATCCCGAAAGGGAAAGGAACTAACAAGTCAAACGCGTTCGTATCAAAGAATTTATACATCGCCCAAAGTCAAGTGACAGGAGACGGCATGCCGAGCTACAGCTTGGTTGTGGCCCGTATATATTCTTTACGGGCTTGGCACCTTAAGGGCTAGGGCTTCTCCATTGTCCGTTGTGCCCACTACACGCGATGATGATGGCGGTGAAGAAAGGCAACCGCGTTAGCACATGCAAGGTACCCGGTGACGATGACGACCATGGGACATTCTCTTTCTGTCATGGATGAAAATGAACATAAGGCGCCTGCAGCGGCGGCTCAATGGCAACGCCGACAACAAGAGCTCGGCAAGCGGCGGCAAAATGGTCAACGATGACATCACGAACGAAGACTGGCTTGTAAAGTGTATGCAGCGGAAACAACCAGCAACCACCAGGGGATCGTGCATAGACCTCAACATACGCAACTTCACGCTTGATCCGATAGAAGAAACCTTGTCTCTACATTTCATCACGGACCACAAAGTAGTAGCCTAATAATGACGGCAAAACGAAATTCACAACACAACATAGCCTACCATTAATGACCAATAAACATTGAGTATAACTTTACACCGCTTTGTCACTCATTTGCATGCGTCAGTGGACAATTTCACGGGGGGTAAAACCGAATGATCCCACGGCTTCAGCCGCTCATCATCAGTCATGAAAAAGCATTTGGCATATTACTTCCTATATCTGCCGGTCAGGTGGGCGCAGGGTGTTCATATATATGAAGTATTGTTTCCGAATTACAGTTAGCTGCGTGTGTAGCCAGTGTCGTGTCTTGTCCCTTTTGTGATCGTCAAATTGCGGTACTTCACCTGTACGTTATCACGGTCAACCACAAACAAGCCTCAACCGTCAGGGACAATGCTACCTAGAAGCCTCGCCGTTTTGGTAGAAATGCGAAAACACTTGGCACCGAACATACACTGTGCTGTGTATTGCTGGGGGGAGGGGGTGTTTCCACCGGTTTTCTTGAACAAGACCGACATTATTATACAATTGTAGTTCGCATAAGAGGAAACCTATTAGTGTGTAGACACTCTCATACAGCTTGTGATCAGCGGCAACAATCCCAAAATTATATTTGTCTGCAAACACACTCTGCTGCATCATACCTCTTATGCTATCTGTGATAAGAGGCAAAGTGTAGCGAGGCCTCTTGCGCTTCAACGAAATACGTAGAGATAGATGCATCGCCTTTTTGTAGTGTTTTGTTCCAGCGTCTGAGAGGAGGCAAATCAAGCTCCGCACACGGGGAGTAACTTTATTCGACTACATCGGAACGGGACGCTACTGCGACATCTCTTAGCCTTGAAATTGCTCATAAAGTGTTCTAGAATATTTATGAGCACGTTGAATGGCGTGGTCGCAAGTTAAATGACAGAAATCTTACCTCCAAACTGGTTGTTGCTCACGCGGAAAAGCGGGCATATGTGCAGGTGCAAGCAGTATAGGAAGACACGCTGGCATTATTTTACAACTTGCAGAGCTGTTATGTCCGCGGTTTGCCGTGTGACGGAGAAATAAGAATATCATTGTCATGAGCCTACATGCACTACCTTCGTCCTCTTCTACTTCGCTCGCACAACACGTGCGCCAATTTGTCCGGCGTGGGAAGAAGGAGAAGAAACATAACTTTTACAAAAAAAAGTCTGCGTGGCTAAATCACGGGTGGTATCCCCCGGTACGGCCCCACTGGCTGCCGCATCTCGCCGGGGAATAAAAAATCTAGGGACTTTAGCCGGGATTGGTCTAGGTTTGCTGGTTGTCTTCTTGAGTCCAGCTCAGAGATTCCTGCCTCCCCAAGACCGCGCTGTGATTGTTTCTGTTGTGAGCCCTGATTTGACGGCTTTGTCTCGGTGGTCAGTGCTTTTGTGTCTCTTGTGACTAAGTGTCGCTCTGTGTTCGGTACACGAAAGATAAGTCCGGCTCGCGTATGTGTAGATAGCGTGTAAGCGGGATGGATGAAAGCACGTGTTGGGTTGAAGGCTGCGTCAGTCCGTGCAATAATTCTGATAGGCGAGAGAACGAATACAGGGGAGACAAAAAGAGATAGCGAGAAAAGGAAAAGATAGAAGGTGAGACAATGAGTACACAGAGCCACAGAAACACAGAATCACTTAGCTCCATAGTGTCAAAAGAAGAACCGATGCAAGTTCTGCAGGTTCGAGTATACATTTTCGTAATGCGCTAAGTTAAACATGCATCTGTACCCGATCCCAAGCCGCAACTATTTCAGGGCCTTTCATGTGAAGTAGTGCCACAGGTGTCCTATGTTGCTCAGGAGCAACAACTCATTACTTGGCTATAAATAATCACATTTTTTTCCGACAACGCAATTCGCATATTTTGTCCTTTTCTTTGTGTGCACTAGAGTTTTCTTGATGATGTGCACTGAAACTAAATTTTGGGCATCAAAGGGTTCAGCTGTAGTTGAAGATGATATTTCTTTTCGTTAATATACTCAAGACAATAAAGATTAGATGCCAGAAAATAAGAAGACCAAGGCTATCGATGTTAATCCCACTTCAAAAAAAGTCTGCCCCACACGAATACAAAAAAAAACAGTGAACATCGACAGTTTCTAAAATATACTTTAAACAGTTCTGTTGGAGTGATTGTTTGTCACATAGAAATCCTTGGTTTACCACGTGGCTGTTCACAATATGTAACGCTATTATAAAGTTGAAACAAGTGGTTTTGCGTTTAATATACCGGTCCAGACTTTATGAAAGACATTCAGTAGCCTCATTCAAAGCGATCTTGACCTACGTCTCCTTTACGCGGTTACTATGGCACTGAAAAATTTAGATTTAGTGTTCTCATATTATTTCTTCTACTCGATTTGATGAATGCGGCATTTTCCGAGCTTCTTATGTGCCGATCACTGTAGGAGCGCAGCTGGTTGTCCACTCTTGCATCTCATGTGGCGTGACCACGCTCATTGTAAAGCACTCAATAGAGGTCATAATTAGGCTAGCGATGCTCGAAAGCGGATTAAAGTGAACAAGGTCTATAAAAATATAATGAACAAAAATAACAAAGAAGTAATCACAAATATTAACTTAAAATTGCTAAAAACGCCTCGGAGACATTCACCTGATTCCCGCGCAGCAAAAATGATGGCGCCACCGTCGCGCCAAAAGCACGATCGCTACTCCAACATGCGCATCGCGGCCACTGGGTCACGCCACATGAAGGGGAAAACAATCTAACGGAACTCGCTGCAGACAACACGTATATCAACTCCCGTAATAAGGAGAAAGTCAATGAAGCGCATCAAAATAGTGCACATGTTGCACACTGAATTTCCGAATCCCCTTTGCAAGATTCTACCCGTTCCGGGAAAACCCTGCATGCTTACTTCAAATAGTGTTCCCGTTGGTGGCTACTTTGCGCCAAATTGGCTACTTTACGACCCTGTCTGGCAACGAAAATTTCAGCTTGGCTCCGTGGCTACTTTTTGCTATGTTTAACTACTATCTTAATGCAATAAGAGGCCAATTTCTTATTATTTGCGCATCAAATACACTGTTACCAATCTTTTCTGTCGTGCCAGCCGATGCGCGCGCGCGTCCTCCCACCATCAGCAAGCCGGTGTGCATCCAGGCACCCCAACGCAACGTGCGGCGCAACTGGGAAGACGGAGTGACGAAGTTGCGTGCATGCTGCTAGATTCGTGAAGACTCATTTTGCATGGCTGGCACCCTGCTAACGCTGCCCGCCACCTATGTTAATGCTGCGCGCAAGCTGGAAATTTTAATTCCAAGCGGGTGTTCTCATATGAAATTGACAAAGAAAAACAGAGATCAGCAACAAAATGAATGAAGCTGGGCTGTCGATATCCAGCAAGGCTTCACTATCTCAAGTTCAACAGGCATTATATAAACTCTGCCGATCAAATTAAACCGCCTGTTTCAAGGAAAAACTGCTTCAGAGTTCACCATTCCTACTGACTTCTTGGGTAGTATGTTCCAAAATTACTCTGCAGCTCGCAAGAACTCTATCGTACTTAAAACTACATGCAGGTGCACTGAATTTATTTAGAATGATTAATTTGCTTGCGACTTACCTGTGGCTCATAGACCAAGCAAGAGTGAATGTATACGACTCTACTTATTCAAAATATTATTTATCCTTTAATAACAAAAACTCTACACATATACCCTTTCTGTCCTATTTGGCTACGAATCTGGCCTTAAAATCAAATGGCATGGCTACATTGCCTACTTTTGGTCTGAGTTCTGGCTCCTTTTCAAATCGACTCAACGGCAACCCTCACTTCAAACATTAATGCCACACTGTTAAAAAAAAGCCGTAACCATACGGTAAAACAAGGCGTTAACTCTTGATGCCAGACTGTTTCCCATTACGGCATAGGACACTAATGAAGCCGTAGTTTCTTACAAACATTACCGATGCCGTAGCTCAGGAAACTACTTTTGAAACCGTAGTGTTTCTCAACGTTACGAATCCCGTAACGCAGGTCAATAGCTGTAAAGCCGTACCTATTTATCAACATTAGCAATGCCGTACCGCAACTATCTGCTATTGAAGCCGTAGTGCCTCATAACATTAGCAACGCCGTACCACAACTATCTGCTATTGAAGCCGTAGCGCCTCATAACATTGCTAGTACTGTATCACAAGCTAAAACATTTAAACCCGTTGTTATGTACTGATCTTGTCCATACCGTACGATGGGTATATTGTTACATCACTTAACGTGCGACTATATTTCCTACCGTACTTGGCACATGCAGGATCTAACATGAGAACTGTGTTGCTTGCGACGAAAGTATTTAATTTGTATCATTCCTGTCTGATAACAGCCTATTCAATGAATAATCAAAGTACCAGAAAGTGATCCAATATAAATAGATGGGAGGGAAGAAGGCCACATACATCAGCGACTGAAATGGACTCTCATAATTGCATCTCTTTTTCATTCTGTCTCATGCAGCATTCATTTGTATTAGTAGGCCTCTATGCTGATGTGCGAACTAGTGCTGTAGTTCTGTGTTTGGTGGTTTGACTAAAGCGGAACCTGTATAGTCGAGAGCCCACAAAAAATAAAATATTGGTTAGAATGATCAAATATAATAATTATTCAACTGTCTGGCTCCCATATGGTGAGCTTTTTCGTTCTCCTTCAAACACCTTCAAATGTTCAGCACTAAGTTAAATTGATACTTGAATAAGGTTGCATGAATATTCAGGACAGCGTTTTTACAGAAAAAGAAAACACAGAAAAAGTCAGTTGAAAGTTGTATTGTATTTGAATATAAATACATTCAACATTTGCGGATTGCACACATCTTGTGGAAGAACAAATTGAGCTGTTTCTTGCCGAACAAGACAATATATACTTGCAGAGCCCTATTTTTTTCTTGAAAATTTCACTCTCCAAGCAAGCCGCCAAAACATTTGAATGGACTCCTCTGTGTCGCTTAGCTTTTGCCTTGTGTGGTTCCCTTGTCATGTGCCAACAATGTACCTGGAATAAACATGAGACAGCCATGTCACAGATGTACACAAAAACAGCAATGCTAAGGGCCATCATGGTTGCACTTAACGTGTAATGCAAGGTGTATTCCACATAATCACAGGTTTTAGAATAGGGGTCCTGAAGAAATAGTGTCAATGCCACTGCACGTGTGCGAGACCTAAAAAGCATTAAAGGGGTCCTTGGGCAAGGTATTTCTCGAATTAAGCGAGAGCCCCACAGGCAGCTACAAAAGCTGTGCACCAAACAAATATGGTGCCACCCATTGGCCTCTTCGCCAAGACCAAACTGACCCAATTTCTCAACTGACGTTTTTAATAAATAAATGGTGGTATAGGTTATCGCTTTCTTCCATCTTATGCATACAACAAATGAATAAATAAATGAACAGAAAGCGACAAAAAAATGAAAGGATTTAAAAACAGGATTATCAGCAACAGTTTCACTGAAAATAAAATTAATAAGGACACGGCACAACTTATAACGCAGAATTCAACACCGAATTTCGGAGAATTGGGAATTTACTAGAAACAAACTGATGGACGCTGAATTTTCTTCAAAAAAAAAACTTCAGAAAACTTTCCGAATTTCAAGAAAAATAAACTCCGAAAACACAGTGCCCTACTTATTGGCCCAACGTATGTTGCCTCGCATGTTACTACATCAAAGAAGTCAGTTTTGTTGAAAAGAAATGCATTCTATGATAGGATGACAAGCATGTCACAAACGGTGATCGTTATCGTATTCCTATGGAGTCGAGCAACGCTCGACATAGCTTGTCAACTCATAGGAGTACATACGTATTGTTTATTACATTTTATGAAAGCTGATACCAAACACTGCGGCCACAATTGTTGTCATAACATCATGCCTACATAGGGTCTTTTTCATAAGCAATTTCAAGCAAATGTTCGGCTCTGCATTAGAATACTAGACTGCGATGCAAAATGCATGGCTTCAAGTTCGGCTCAAACTGGGATTATTATTTCCATCCATCAAAATTTTCGTTCACTGATAATGCCACCGATGCTGGTACCGGATTTGCTTTGGCACATGCTCCTTAACGCTATCGTGTTATTATTTGCAATGTCTATTCTCACCGTTTCTCGGCTGACATAAACAATGAATCAATCACCTGTGACACACACCCCGCATTACACGGACCGTAGTTTGTGGTATGCGCATGTGAAAAAGCGTTTCATGAAGGAATAAGTGACAGCCATGTCACGTTATTCATGTCATGACCTGTCAGGTTCGTCATTGCTGATACCCTCCAGTGCCAAATTTGGTATATACCAAGTAAAGCAGGTGACCATGAAAGCGCCCAGACGTAAGCAGCTGATATATAGAGATAGGTAGATAGAAACGGACAAAATGTCTTTGGTTCGCTAAAAAAATGCTTCACATAAGTTAAAGGATTCTGCGTACCTGAGGCTAATTCCTATACAAGGTTTTAATCGCTGGTCATCGTAGCTTGCCTATGCTTAGCACTTGCATCGTGACACTGCAAGCGCTGGACACAAATATTGCCCCATTCAAAAGCTCAAACATCCTGCGTGACCCGAAGCCAGCACAAACCTTCGGAGCCCCTATTTGAAACCTCTAATGTAAAGCCTCACATGGCATTTAACCCATTACCACCTCTGTACATTAACCTACATACAGATCTATGCAGCCACACATGATCATCTATGAAAATAATATTACTAATGCACACTGCTATGCAAGATATAAAAATGCTAAGCACATGCAAGGGTTATGTTTGCCTATACAGCTTTAAGTGGACAAGACAACAACAAACAAAGAGATGAGCCATTATCACCTGGAGGGTGATTCCACGAGAGATCAAACATGCATGTTCCGTCAATATTTTTGTTTTGTCTGGGTTTTTTATATGTTATGCGGGCACATTCAAAGTGCACGGAACCGAAAATTTTATTTCCGAAAAACGCTCCGAGAGCGAGAAAAAAATATTTGAAAGTGGTGGCGCGGGCGTCTTGTTTTTGCTCACCACAATATTTTTGGATTTTGCGGCCGAATTTAATGTGAACTGTAAACGTGGCGTCAAAAATTTTTTGTGTTGGTTTTAATAGGCAATACTGTGAACTACGTCTGTGCTTTCTCGATGCTGTCCTCCAAACGGAAAAAATGTAAAAAAATGGCACACACGACCCAAATCGAAAATGTTTGCTAAGTCTGATGCGTCTTCGCCCGTTTGCTATTTTACACAGGAACTTCAAAACTGTGTCGCGTATATAAGAAAGGCTTTGAAATAGTTCTGCCAAAGATCGTTTTCCTACAAGCAGCGTAAAAAAAAAGAAAAAAATAGTTAAAAAGGCAAGTTCTTTCAGAAAAGCCCATTTTCAAAAAACAAAATAAAAAAAACCCTGGTCTCAATTTGGACGAAAATTTTTTATCGAAGAGCGCTTATGTCAGTCAATGCACGGTTTCAATATCATATGTCCTCATTTGCTTTGTTAACCAGATATAACGGGCCAAGGTGACCCTTGCTGTGTGTTCTCGCTTCGGTGTCTTTGATGGTTGTCATCAGCTTGCATGTGTGTAAATTTACACTACTAATTATTTTGCTGCAGCGAAACTTCACTCTGGTGGCCTGTCTTCAGGAAAAATGTATTCTCAGATTTTATTTGTGTCTAGTGTGTGCGGGGGTTGGCTGCTTCCGCTCTTTAAATGACTACGCGTACAGAGTTTGCAGCCTGCAACCTCGCCTAGAAGCATGAGAAAAGAGGTGGACGCACCTGTTCAATGTATTAATCGCTTCATGTTGCTCAAGAAATGCTTGGTTTACCTTCACGCGGTTTCTCAGATGTAGACAGGTTTTCGATAGTTCACAGTATTGCCTATTAAAATCAACACAAAAACTTTTCGATGCCACATTTGCAGTTCGCATTAAATTCGGCCGCGAAATCCAAAAATATTGTGGTGAGCAAAAACAAGACTCCTGCGCCGCCACCTTCAAATATTTTTTTTTCTCGAGCTCGGAGCGTTTTTCGGAAATAAAATTTTCGGTTCCGTGCACTTTGAATGTGCCCGCATAACATATAAAAAACCCAGACAAAACAAAAATATCGACCGGACATGCATGTTCGATTTCTCATGGAATCACCCTGGAGAGTTTACACTTGATAACACACATCGAATTCTCAAAGTGAAATATTTACTAGTTACAGTGAGCCGAGTTTTGACTGCCCTACAACAATAAGGTAGAAGGACTGAAAGCTGGGCCAGTTGGTAACCATACTTGAACATAACTTAACTAAGCGCACGACGACGAGAACACAAGAGAAGAAGGGAACAGACACAGCGCTGACTCGCAACTGAATGTTTATTTGGAAAACATGAACGAAAGAAAAGAACACTTCAACCCTCCCACCCATGTGACCACACTAAAACAAGAAAATGGCAGGTCAGCTGACATCTTGAGCAAAGAAAAAAGGAACAACCTGAACACCCCACGTGCACTCTCCAACAGCAGAAAAGTTAAGATAACGTGCTATCTAAGAACCTTACCTCGCTATCATGTAAGGCTATAGAAGGCACGCTAATGCATTGTTCACCCCTTTTTTTTGATGTGATATGCTTCAATTATTTCTCGTGTAGTTTGATCTTTGTGTGTCGATATAAATTTAGCTTCATGAAAGATAGGAGGGCAACTACACAGCGCAGCATGTTGGGACACATGCGAGTATGCATTTCCTTGCAAAGAACGCCTGTGTTCCAACAACCTAATGTTGATGCATCTACTTGTTTGGCCTATACACGACCGCAGGAAAATGGTAAAAGATCATAGCTCGGCACACTCACTCATGAGTGCACTCAACTCACACTCACTCACACTCATTTGAACGTGGGGAGTTGAGTATGAGTGAGTACTCATGCGTGTGAGTGGACGTGAGTGAGAACTCATGAGTGTGAGTGGTCGTGAGTGTGAACGTGAGTGAGTACTGATGAGTGTGAGTGGACGTGAGTGTGAACGTGAGTGAGTGCGAAGGCTGAAAAAAATTATGGTGAGTGAGTTTGAGTGAGTACTCCCTTAAAGTGCCAACCTACGGAGCCCGGCACACTCACTCATGAGTGCACTCAACTCACACTCACTCACATTCATTTGAACGTGGTCAGTTGAGTATGAGTGAGTACTCATGAGTGTGAGTGGAGGTGAGTGAGTACTCATGAGTGTGAGTGGAGGTGAGTGTGAACGTGAGTGAGTGCTCACGAGTGTGAGCGGACGTGAGTGTGAACGTGAGTGAGTGCGAAGGCTGAAAAAAATTGTGGTGAGTGAGTTTAAGTGAGTACTCCCTTAATGTGCCGACCTATGTAAAAGATAGACGACACCCTTCCTACATTGTACAAAAGGAGTCACGTGTTTGACCCCGCAGCCCTCTTCAGTTACTCCTGACACGCGCTTCTTAATTTTTTTTTCTTTGGTCAAGATGTCAGCTGACCTGCCATTTTTTCTTGTTTTAGTGTGGCCACATGGGTAGGAGGGTTGAAGTATTCTTTTCTTTCGTTCATGTTTTCCAAATAAACATTCAGTTGCGAGTCAGCGCTGTGTCTGTTCCCTTCTTCTCTTGTGTCTGCGTCATCGTGTGCTGAGTTAAATTATGTTCAAATATAAGGTAGTTGACAAGTATTCATTCTAAAAGACAGGGCGTGCAAACACGGACACAACAAAGCATTCAAGACACCACAAATACCGACTAACAAGAAGATGTGCACAGAGGCAGGAAGGAAAGAAGGCAGGAAAACTTATTTGCGCGCGCCCATGCCGCAGGTGAACCTATCAATCCCTCACTTGGGGGGGTCTACGTGAAAGATGACTGTTAAGGCATTTGATTTCATCTTTATGCAAGGTAATGGACAGTTGGCTCACGCATGTGCTACCACTATTATCAATATGCCATGCCTCAATCATCAGACGCGTTTCATCATTCCTATACAGGTACAAAATTGCGTATTCATCGAATTTTCGCGTGTACTTACACTCGACTATGCAAAGAAAGATTAGAAGGTGAGCCTCCAGTTGTCGATCTCTAATGTCCCAATAATTTCTGGTTAATGGAACAACCCGTCTTACATAGAAGCAGCCGTTGCTGAAAGGAACCTTATACACCACACCTGTACAGTAATCAGTGAACATATTGGGTTTTTACGAAACCGATATTGGTCTGCTTCTCGTCTTTTACTCGCTGATTCTTTCTCCTGCACAGCTGAACAGATCTTGCCTAGCTTACCGGCAGCCTTAAAGACAACGTCAACGCCGTAGCTACTTCCTCCTTTCTTTAGCCTGTGAAATACGCAATAAATGTATGGTATACCTACTACACACTTCTTCCTATTGCTTTCGCAACCATGCTCGGACATAAACGACTTATTTAAACGTTCAGCAACAGTGGCCAATGCAACAAGAGGATTACCCACATCTAAAAGACGTGTAACATGTGTATTAAAGCTATCGCTTATTTGATGCTCACACGACATCATGAGGGCTGACTTAAGGCAAGAGATGGCTATACAGTCTTTTGCAGTTGAAACTGCTCTTAAACTTCTCGTCAAAGCACTCGAAGGTTGTAAAAAATGGTATAGCGATGTCTTGTCTTAAGTCAGCCTTCCCAAAGTCATGTGAGCCCCAAATGAGTGATAGCTTTAATGCACAGGTTACGCACTTTTCAGATGTAGATTATCCTCTTGTTGCAGTGGCCACTGTCGCTGAACGTTTAAAAAAGTCTGTTATGTTAAGTCCGAGCATGGCTGCAGAAACCGATAGGAAGAAGCGTGTCGTAGGTTTACCATACATTTATTGCGTATCTCACAGGCTAAAGAAAGTAGGAAGAAGATAAGGCGTGGATGTTGTCTTTATGGCTGCCAATAAGCTAGGTAAGGTTTGTGCCACGGTGCAGAGAAAGAATGAGCAAGTAAATGGCAAATGGACCCATATTTCTTTCGTAAAACACACCAACCAGTACACCAGCCGTACATATGGTTCCTTTCAGCTGCGGCTACTTCTATGTAGGACAGACGGGTCGTTTCATTAACCAGGGATTATTGGAACATAAGAGATCGCTAACCGGAGGCTCACCTTCTAATCTTTCTTTACATTGTCGAGTGTAAGTACACACGAAAATTCGATGAATGCGCAATTTTATACCTGCATAGGAATGGCGAAACACACCTGATGATTGAGGCATAGCATATCGATAATAGTGGTAGCACATGCATGAACCAATTGTTGGTTAATTTTTATAAAGATGAAATCAAACGCTTTAACTGTTATCTTTCACATAGCCATAGGTCGGCAAAACTTGTGAAGCTCACTCAGGCTCACTCACGAAATATATTTTGCGCTTAGGGCTCGGACTCAGACTCACCAAAATTTTTTCGGAGCCGGACTCACACTCACCAAAATATTACTCACCCGAATTCATTCAGAATCAGACTCACGGCTCAATCTGAGTTAGAGTGAGTCCGAGTGAGTCGACTCATGAGTGCGTTAACCTAAATTTTTTTTGACTGTGGTGTCAATGCTCTATAACACCAAGATCTCACGTAATCGGTGCTTTTCTTGGCGCCTTATGATATAGGCTACTACCTACTAATACGAGTTAGGAGTGCCCGTAAACTAGTAAAGTCATTTTTCTTGAAAGAGATGACATCAGATATATTTTTTAAGAACTTTCTTGGAAGAGTTGCAAAGGGAGGGGGGGGCGGAGGTCAAGGCACTCCCCTACGTAATTCGCACCTCTGATCAATAACTATTTAAATGGTGTATGAAATACATTGCTTTGGAATATGTTTGAGCAGACGTGAGTACAAACGTGAATCCAGGCAAGGCAAGGATAGTTCCAGGCAAGGCAAGGATAGTAATGTGGAAGATGAGTAGATATGAACATAGGTCGGCAAAAAACAGTGGAACTCACTCAGACTCACTCAAGAAATATATATTTAACTTTGGACTCACTCGGACTCAGACTCACCAAAATTTTCCTGAGCCGAACTCACTTGGACTCACACTCGCGAAAATTTTCTTCAACCAGACTCAAACTCACCAAAATATTACTCCCCCGAACTCACTCAGACTCAGATTGAGCCGTGAGTCTGAGTGAGTCCAAGTGAGTCGACTCATGAGTGAGTTTGCCGACCTATGCGTAGACCCCACACGTCCCGGATTGATAGGTTCGCCTGTTGCATAGCATGAGCAAATAAGTTTTTGTGCCTTCTTTCCTTTCTACGTTTGCACACATTTTCTGTGTTTAGTTGGCTTTTGTGGTGTCTTGACTTCTTTCTTTTGTCCGTGTTAGCACGCCCTGTATTAGCACGCCCTGAACCAATGACCTCAGGCGTCTCTTAATGCACCTTTACATAGGATGCCTTTTCTCGAATAGAGCAGCTTGTTCAAGAAGGTAATTTTCTCATAATGAATAAGAAGCAAGAGATACTGACCTCAGAAGAAATTCGAGTGTGGCCCCCCGCACATGCAGCGTACTTGATGTCTAAGCAGTAGCAGACAGCAAACAGGTGCTCAACAGTCAGCCTCAAGGTGAGGTTTGGCATGATGAGCTCCTTAACCGCATGCAGGCGACAGGTAAATTCGAAGATGGACTGACCTGGAAGAAAGCATATTCGCAATGAGAAAAAAAAATATTCTTATGTTTACACATGCTGGGCAGTGTTACACATGTATTCTGTAGAAGTTAATAAAATGATTTTAGTGAAGTCTGACAGGCGGATCAGCCAACAGATGCAACTAGAAGCGGGGCTGTAAAAATAAAAAAGATGAATACGAATGTCAAGCTACGATGGCTCAGAACACTTAAAGCAGGGTCCTTAAATACTTTGCTGATTTTAAAACTTCTATGTCATGCTATGGCCGAACTTTATACGCTACTCAAAGCTGCTACAGCGTGGCACCATGCACTGTGTCACTGAGAGCATTGTTTGTGTACTGAAACACTTGTTCAGTGCGAGACAAGCTGACAGTCAAAGCGCATCTTGTACATGTGTTGCGCTATTCTTTGAGAGACGTGGAGTATTAGGGGGTTGGGGGGGGACGACAATGCCATGCCCATGCTAGGAGCTAGTAGGCCATTCCGCTTACAGGGAAACAGCCAAAAGGTGTTTGGGGAACGGGGAAACAAAGAGCACCACGAGAAATGAAAGCAGGTAATATTGCTGTTAAACAGAAGTGATTCCAACTTTGAACCGAAGTACATGTGTCTGAGCATAAAACCATATGAGGCCACATCATCACTGCTTATGATACCGATAACAGCGATGCTAGGTGAGAGAAGACGACAGTGAGGCCTGTTCATTCTTTGTTTCTTTTATCAGTACCATGCTTTCAACAAAATTATTCATTACCCGAGACTTTCTGCTGCCCAAATGCCACTTTTTTCACAAAATAAATTAAATTCCATTGTAAAAGCATAAGGAGAGAATAAGTGCTGCAACTTCTTTACCGCGTTTTGATGACCACATGTAAAGCATTAGGAACACTTTAGGCGTTTGTTGGCACATCTTTGTTCTTCACCTATGATCATCCTCATGTACGTGGAGTTCTATGTCGCCAGTTGCAGGGATTTAGGTGGACTTTGATTTGGCTGGACTGTGGACCTAATAAAAGTCCGCAATGAACTTTTTGTTATGCATTATGAACTAAAATACCTAGTCTCATTGCTTCTGCGTTGGAACCATAAGCACCGTTAACAGGTGTTTAGCTTATGATGTTTTTATAAAAGACCAGCTGCTGATAATTTGTGGGGTTTTACATGCCAAAACTACATAACGAGGCACACCATAGTGGAGGGCTCCATCGAATTTCGATTACTTGGGTGCTTTAATTTGCTCTAACATTGCGCAGTACATGGACCTCACGGCCACGACGGTCGCTTTTCACCTTTGTCAAAATGTGACTGCTGTGGCCAGGACCAAAGAGGAATATTTTGGACAGCAGCCACGCAATGTAACTTGCCGTAACCACTAACACAACACAAAGCGACAGACCACTTGCTCAATTACCTAATCACAATGCCGTTTCAATTGTGAAAGTCATAAATGCTCATGGTAACCATCATCCTATGCTAATGGCAGCAATGAAGACATTTAGCTGTGAGGTTTGTCTCACATTTATTCTACGTAAATCTGATTTTGAAATGACATCGCATCACTGAAAAATTTGAAGCACACGGAGCAGCTCGGGTCCCTTTTCTTGGTCATTCGATGAAAGCATTCTAGAGAAGTAATGAAAAGTGAACACTTGTGCTAAGCAAACGATTTGGAGCTTTGAGCAAACCACAATTGGTACTTAGTTGCCAAATAATGTGAATGCAACAGCACACGTTTGCCTAGCTCTTTCTACAAATGATACCACTGTGGCTTTGTTTCGAACCTCTTTCTACAAATAATACTGGCGTTTTCTTGTGAACACGCAGTGCTTAATTTTAGGCAAATATTAAACGTTGGGACTTATGCAAGCGTTAAGACAAACACTTGCCAGGCTATGGCGGGCGCACCATTTTGGGAAAGAAAAAAAGAAGTCTGGAAACTGTATGTTTTGAGCAGCTTTTTTTTTTTTTGCCTTGGTGATCATCTCAAAAAATATGTGCTCAGGAAGTAATTTATGCATGTTGGTATTAAATGTGAAGCATTTCTTTGTGGATTGCAGGCACTTTGAGCGTTTCTATCTACGTATCTATCTATCTAGCCGCCAACGTCTGGGTGCTCTCGTGATCGCCTCTTTAACTTGGTGTAAACCAAAATTGGCAGGGAAGGGTAAGAGTTTGGGGAATAAGACTGTCTGGTCACGACATGACTATCATGAAAATCTTGTAGCGTACGTCGTCAAACCCTTTCCTCCGGACACGTGTGGCTTACACATGTATGCCACGGGCCGTGGTACGTGGGTATGTGCCACAGGAGATTAACAGTTTATATCTGCCCCAGAACAGCGAGTACAGATGTAAGGAACTTAGATGTGAGAGCGTTAAGAGAAACTGACATCGGCAGCATAGACCCGACGAATGCAAAGATAAAAATCAGGATCTCAGCAGGAATCGAACCCAAGCATTCTGCACAGCAATCAGCTATTCTACCACAGAGCCATGCCAGGTCTTCAAACTGCTTTGGAAAAAGACAACATGCAGGCATAAGGTCGGTGCAACTTCAATTGGGATTCTAGTTCTGGCTATCTCATTTTATAACAAAGCAATAAACATTTCATATGTAAACCTACGACACAGGCGTCTTGCTGAGTTAACGTCAATTGTGGTTCCAATGCTTACTCCACTTTTATAGCAGTCTAATAAACATTACATTTGTATTCCTATGATTCTGCAAGCTATATTCAAGCGTTGCTCGGCCCCGGGGGAATACGCTAACAAAAGTTGCGTGTTATTTTCACATCGTCCCACCGTAAGGCATGCTTCGTTTCGATAATACTGACGCCTGTGCTTTAACGTGAGTGCTGACGTTATGTGAGACTCATTGTAGTCACTAGTAGGCGCCAGTGTAGTGGACTTTCCTGGTAAGGCCATGATGTGCACACAACTATTGCACTTAACGTCGATCCACTTCGTACCTCTTGCCTCAAAGCATAAAAAAATCAGCATACGCTTCTGTATTACGCTTAGCATAAAGAACATCACGGACTAATACAAGAACAACATTTCAGTCTACCACAGCTGGTGCTGGTAGTGCTCACTCTAGTGGTAGCGTCTATACGCAACTATAAACAACCAGTCCTCACATTTGCATGTTTTCTAGATACGTGAATGCGTATGAAACTTCGACATATGTTTACTGAGTACATACTACATTTATCCGCCTCATAACGTTATGTTCATTTTGAAAAGTGCCACGCAGCAAACTTCGTGATGCATGCTTCGCATATAATTGATTCCCATGGTACCCGAGATATGCCGAATTTTTTTAACAGTAGCAATGTGCACTTAAGCGACTGTTTTAGATGTTTAGAAAGTTCGATAAACAACTGTATCGCACACGAACACTATATGCTACTCTTTAACTGAAGCGCGTGCCTGAACACGACTTTGTTCAAAATATCTTGAACTAACTGTGATGCATTGACTTTGTATTTTAAATAATGCACCATTTTACGTACACTAGTTTTTAGGAAGGTCTATTTCCTATTTGGCACCCACTGTCCTGCTGGCAGTCAGCTTCCAAACATAATCACTTTCAATTAGGATATCAAGCAGTGACCACAGTGGCAATAGGCCGAAGATAGAATACTATAATGATTTTAATTAGCAATTGGTGACATGTGCCATGTAGTTGTTAAGAGAATTACAGGGCCTTAGCAATTATTTGCTTTTTATATATGATAAACACTTGAAAATGTGGGCTCAGTTCATCTTTTAAAAAAATTATATTTTAAAAAGGCTGAGAAAGCTTACCAAGAGCTGTTACTTCATGCACTTTTATCTACATCTGTAAAGCACGAAGCGTCACCTTCAATATTCTTTTGAGCCAACAAAGACCACTGCAAAACCATATCTGGTATACAAAGTGTAAAATTACTGCGTGCTTTATTTCTATAACTAGCAATGTTTGAATACACTTGCCTAAAATCCCCTCCCTATTGCACACTGTCAATGTGCGGGTGTCGCTCTCGGTGCTTTCCACTTAGCAGCTGAATGCTTCTTTCTGGTTTTCCATTCAATCTAGTCGATAGACCTGCAAGAAGCAGAGTTCACATTTGTTATATTTTGCACAGGTATAGAATTCACATACATTACAGACTTTGCCATACGTGCTTGCCATATTCAGACTCCCTATGGAGAGGTGAGCACGTGGATTTTTTTAAATCTTGCTTAAAAATAGTGCGAAGCACATAGACATGAGTACCAATATAACCATTTACTCTGTAGCTAAATATTCTGCGTCAAGTTTACTATTGATTGCTAAGGTTTAATGTGCCAAAAAGCCCAACATGATTGTGAAGCATGGCGTAATGAAGGGTTCCAGATAATCTCGATCACCTGGGGTTCCTGGCCAAAACCTAACCTGCATCTTTCGGGTCAGCAGCCAAGTACCGTTACCCTAAGCTTCTGCTGCTTGTCATCAAGTTTATTTTTTCTCTCTGTAGGCCGAAGGTAGAATACATAAACAAGACTAACATAAGCAAAAAAGGCATTTAATGGGATTAATCACATCGGATGTGCAAGGCTTGTTAAGATGAGAAGCAGCAGCAATGTGTGGCCATTTAAAACTACTTAGCCAGAATAAGGAGCTACACAAAGCAATCAGGATGGCTTTGGTACACTCATAAAAAAAAATGAGGGTTCAAAAGTATGGCAAGGAAAAGGCAGTATGCCCTTCCTAGTTTTTGACTGCAATTGGAGTGTATTATAAGTCATTAGCATTAGCTAACAATATATTTACAAACCTTAAATTCATCATTGCGACATATGAAATTCCACTACTTTTGAGTTTTTAAAGCAGCTCAAGCAGAGTATAAGGAAACAAAGGTAAGAACACCAGTTGGAACTTAGAGCTCACACTGTCATCTTCTCCCCCTTCTACCCCTACCTTTGTTTCCTTTTACTCTGAGTTGTGCTAAACACTCAGATTTCATGGGATACAAACTCGCCCATAGTGCTACTCTTGTCCACTGCTTTCTTTTTGAAGGCAGCAACAATGCTCACAACTGCAAGTCCACTGATGGTCTTGTCGCAACTCTATCTCGTTGCAATCATCTGAAATAAGAAAGGTAGATGCATGGTGGCTTGTTTCAGAATGCAATAACGTTCCCTGCTTAACAAGAGACATATGGTCAAAGTAACCCTAAATTGGTCCAACAAAATAGCAATAAGAATTAAGCAAAATTTGCAAGGCAGAGACTTAAAGAAGGGAGAAATCACAGCAGCCTGCTACAGTGCAGTCCGATACATGTTTCCTCAAGGTGAAACTTCATATCTGAACAACTTTTTCTTGATCTGGGGCTCGCACCCAAGGCCTTAATAAACATTCAATAAGATTGCACAACTTAATAAACATTCAGTAAGATTGCACATTTAAAATTATTTTGGAATATAGTTCAAAGCAGAAACTGCCTCTAAAGTGTTTGGTGCAAAGAAGGAAATTGGACGTTACTATTCTCAGTTTTCAGAGAATGATATTGTAGTACACAGGTAGTTTTACAACTCAAGACGAGTTTGATGTTTCTTGACACGCTCACAACTGTCAATTAAGCCGCATTCATCTTTACTCACTGATGCACAGAATTAATCTGGGCCTACCCACTCCACTTCTGCACATTTGATGTGTTCAGAAATGTGTTTTAATTAACCCCTGCCTCCGCGGTGACCCACTCTCAGTAAGATACTCATTCACGTAGTACAACCGTACAATCTCGCACCAGAACTAAATATGTATCGCACCGCGCTGCGATCCTAAAGCGTCTTCTTTCAAAGCACTAAAGGAAATTGCCGGGACGTCAGCACAGTGGCGATCAAGAAATCTGATCCGTGCCAGCTCGCGCGCTTCTCATCTTCAGCGCCTAGTTTTTGCGAGCGGGGGAAGCTAACTACGACGCCCCGACGAAATAGTCTCGGTGGGATAACCGCAGCTCACAGATGAACCTTTTTGAGATCGGCGAAAGCGATAGCGGAAGGCTGTATACAGGCTGCCCAACGAATAACCCTGCACGCATAGTCAAGCCCACGGTGCTTGACTATGCGTTCTACGTGCGTAATAAAACAACAGTTAGCAACGATTTCACGATCAGCAGTATACTTGATGAACTTGCGGCATAAAAGTGATTAATTTGGTCCGCGAAAATATACTTTCACCTCAATATTCCGTAGTAGCGTGCTCAGCCGTAGGGTCTGAATTTTTTCTCCCAGTGCAGCGCGGATGTCATCTCTGACTGCGCTTTCATGTGCTATTTTTAGTAGATGTGAGCGATACGCAAGACCCAAATGAGCACCCCGTCAATGCACAAGTTCGTGCAAGGACACACCAAACAAGACGCGAATCACCAAGGCTAGACGAAGTAACAAGCACCGCCACACGATTCGGCAACGACGTTCCCAGGGCGACCAGTCATATACGGCAAGCTCTGCGGTTCAGCTACATGAACACCAAGAACGACGGCTGAACGTCGCCAAAACAACTCGCACAACATTAGCCTGAAATAATGCATGTTGCTGGGCGAGTAGACCGTACATCGTTAAACAAGGTGCCACGCAAATGAAACACGTACACGAAGAGAACGAGGACGGGCGCGATCTCGTTCCCTTCTTGTCCGTGTTTGTTTTGCGCAGCGCCTTGGCACGCCATATCGAAAGGCGGGCGCACGGGAACGCAGTGGGTCGGTGATTTGTGGGTATACAACTCCCTGACACCACAAAAACATAAAGTTATTGGAACTTACCGTACAATGCTTTGACAGGAGCCGTCGAGTATGCCACGATGTCGACGCTGCACGGCTGGACTTCGTAGCGAAAGCGCGGGAAGATATCCAATCCACCAGAACAAAACCGCCGCCGCCATTGCTCGTAAAAGCTCATTGTACCAAGCGACCAAGCCACCAACCCATTGCATCAAGCTACCATCTCAAGAAGTGTTCTTGAGCGCGATGGCGTCGTGCGGTGGTGCGATTGCCTCGCGGATTCCGAGCAAAGAAATAGTGCGTTCGAAGTTTTAATGCTGCAACAGCGAAATCACACTGGTACGGGCGCTTGTAAATTGTAGAATATAACCGCATTGACGAAAAACCAATCACAATAAACGTAACTAGTTATCATGCCCCCTAATAAAATTCGGTTGGGAGATTGGTTCGGTACCGTTGACGCGCGCTACAGGATGCGGCGCTAACGGCGTTTGTGCGGCTTCGGTCCCGTAGGCAGCCCCTATAAATGTACGGTTTTTGCTAACAGTGCATGGACGCTTTGTTAAACGGAAATAGGCCAAGTCTACGAACTGGAATCGCTGCGTGACCATGCTACGCACTTTGTCAGGTTTTATAGTGGGGGGAGCTGCGTCTGATTTTTGATGTCGCTTTCTTTCAGCTTTGTGAGCCAACGAAAATCAATGTCAGCAGCGCCGAATACCTGGGTCCTCCCATGTTCACGTACGGGATTATATCTAATTCGTCGAAAGTCCTTACAATGGGCGAGCTGAAATATACATTGGCTCTAAAGGTCAGTAGATTAGCGGTGTCTCTCTCTCATTTTTGTAGGCCCCTGATATGCCAACTTAGTTAAGCTTTGTATACGAGAAATAAAGAGAGATACAACAGACGGCTACTCCCAGTTGTAATATAATAGTATCTGGGTTTTACGTCCCAAAGCAACGATATAATTATGAGACGCCGTAGTGGAGGGCTCCGGAAAATTTGAACAATCAGGTGTACTTTAACGTGCACTACCACCACACAGTACACGGGCCTCTACCATTACGCCTCCAGCGAAATTCGACCGCCGCAGCCGCGATCGAACCCGTGACCTTCGGGTCAGCAGCATAGCACTTACGCCACTGATCCACCGTGGCCGACACTCTCCCAATTGTGTTGCGCGTATCTAATCACGTGTGATCGACTTCGCTTTGAAAGAGCAAAGGGAGAGAATTCATAGGTCACGTTTTTTTCATTATACAACCCTAATGAAAACCTACAGATAATGAATTGCAATAAAAAGGAAATGCGGGCTAGTCGGTTTGGCGTCATTGTGAATTTGCTCACACTACACGAAGACACAACGAAAACTTCACAAGGACCAGCGTAGACTATCAATTGACCTTTATTCAATAAGAAAACACACACACACACACACATATATATATATATATATATATATATATATATATATATATATATATATATATATATATATATATATATATATATATATATATATATATATATATATATATATATCGTACTAAAATAAATATATTCCAGTAATGATTAGATATATGTGAAGAAAGTAAAGCGGATAAAAAGACAACTTGCCGCTGCCAAGGACCAAGCCTACAACCTCGAGATAACGCGCCCGATGCTTGATAATTTCATTTGCGGTGGCAGCTGTCCACTCGTATACTTTATCTGGTAACCGACTAGCTTGCAGCAACAAGTCTTGCTCAGCTACTTTATTGGGTATTTTGATCAAGCCTTGTGAGACGTGTTCGCGTCTGCATTTGCTGCACTCAGTGTCCACTTTTTGCACGTATTGATTCCACTCGATTGGTGCACATTTATTGGTTCATACGAATAGCAAAACAGGTAGTTGAAAGTCATGCATTGTATGTGCGCCTGCTTCTTTCACCGCCACCCTCTGCCGCACTTGCACATTACATTAGTCAAGATGGCCGACTAACACAAATTATCACATTTCGTCACTCGCAGTTCGCCTACGCGACACAGACCTTCGGAGGATTGCGTGCACGTACAGCGTGGCTCCTCTACAACGTGCACAATGTGGGCATCGGCAACCAATGCGGCAATCGTCTGTTCGACGTTATCAGACAGTTTTGTAACGCTCTCAAAGGCTACTCATATGTACCGTGCCGAGACTGAGCCGCCTTTTTGTCAATTAAACATGTCGAGAATTAAACATCTCAATTAGAGATTCATTGAATGTGTCCTGCAAACAAACAAACAAACAAGGAAGCTCGGTAGTGCTTCCAATATGTGGGCACAAGCAAAGCTTGGCATGTGCTTCCCTTCCATTCTGTTTTAAGGCTAGAGTCTTAGATGCCTCATCACACACGCCAAGCTGACCGTAGGCGTATGGCGGCTTTGATGGGAGCAATGGAGAAGTCATAACGTGATAACGTCATCATATGACGTCATAAATCGCCAAAATCTACGACTTCGTTGTGACGTTATGTAACCTGGCGTCATGTGGTCACGTCACAACCTGACGTTTTCGCTTAGTCAAAAATGGGGTCATCACGGAGGTGGGGCGTAACGAACGATCGCTGGAAGCTGTAAGAAAACCACGTTAGGTACCGAAATACCTCGGACGAGTCGGGGGGTGTTGAATACATGAATACATAGATTGGTAAGAAACATCAAAAGATGTCTTTCGCCGTCCAGTCGTCTTACGTGAGTGCACGAGGGACACTTTTTTGTTTCTTTTTTCTCCGTTTCATTCTTCCTCTCTTTTGCATTGGGCAATGCTCCTTCATGACGTAAGCGTTTAGCTTTATTATTGGTAGCGGCCTTCCCCGGAACGTCCTTTTCGGACTCAAATGGCTCGCGGTCTTTTATGTTCTTACCAGCGTTCGTGAGCTTCTTAGGGACGGCCCAACAAAAACACTATCGCGCGATCATGAAAAAAAAAGCAGGTTTAAGAATTCGATATTGTGGAACACGAAATATTGCTGAAAAGGGCGATTCCTGCGATCGACGTTATGCGTTTTCCGGCAGGTCGCTTTTGTCCCGCGAATACGAAATATTTTTTTAGGCAGCTTCACTGATTTAACGCCGGGAATGGCGGTTAAAGAGTTGTTGTTGTGGAATCGCATTGCTAGGCATGGTCTGCATCGCTAAAAAAAGAGCTTATACCTACGTTCTTCCTGCTCTTCCGAACCAAATCTGTTCCACAAGGCCGCTCTGACATTTATTCTCTTTTCCTCTCTCTTCTCCCTCCCTTTCTTCATCTATTTCTCATTTTCTTTTATCTATTTCGTTCTCTACTTCTGTTAATCATGATGATGATGATTGCCCTAATGTTTATTTCTATCTTTCTTTCTATCCCAGTGGCTCATACGCTTCAGCTAGCGGACTTAATTTTTTGGGCACCAGTGTGGAGTTCTGGGACTTCTCATAGTGCCGTGGCACATACCCACTAGGTGACTGCGAGTGTCGCTCGCCAGAAAATTAGATAGATGAATTCTATCTATCTATCTATCTATCTATCTATCTATCTATCTATCTATCTATCTATCTATCTGTCTGTCTGTCTGTCTGTCTGTCTGTCTGTCTGTCTGTCTGTCTGTCTGTCTGCCGATCTATCTATGTCTGTCTGTCTGTCTGTCTGTCTGTCTGTCTGTCTGTCTGTCTGTCTGTCTGTCTGTCTAACCTCCTGCGTCGGTGTGCTCTCGTAGCCACCTATTTATTTTGTGTATACCACAGCGTCTTACGCTCGTGCAAAAATGAGTCCTTCACGAGTCTAGCAGGATTTTTCTTAAAATGAATAGATTACGACAATTAAAAATTGTGGTACCCTTAAGCTTCACTTTTTAGAGTTGAACACGATAGCGGTATCCTGTCCCTAGTACGTACATCAATCACTTAGTGCATACTATGTAATGGGTAGCATGCTTTAAACCACGAGAAAGTATGAGCGGGAAATGTTTTTTCGAACTTGAAATGCACCCACAACATGGTGTTAAGGGAATACGCGCAGTAACGTCTGTGGCTTTTGTAATGGGTGGCCGGCTTTAAACCACGAAGTAGTTATGATAATCACAGGTTGTGACGCCCGATGGCAGTGTGCGTTTGTACCACGCTATATTACTGCGATATTACATGTTGTGTTGTGACGCCTGTATACAGGACGCTTGTGTGTGTGAAGCATGAAAGTTTTTTTTTCACTGCATTTCTCAGCAGAGGAAAGGTATCTATGTAAATACTCATGCAATATTCTTTGAAAACGCTATTTATTATCGAAAGAACACAATGCAACGTCAAAAGTTTTTATACAACGCCTAATTAAAATTATTAGGGTGGGAATATACTTCCCTATGGGTCTTTGGCAGAACCGCTCCAGTGGGGGGAATTTTTTAAAAGCATGGTACGGCATGAACGTGAACATGGCGCATAGAGCGAACCATCTTTGACCTCTTGTCATTTTGTTCACTTAAACGGCGTCAGCAACGTTTGAAGGATTCATGGCCTCTAGGAAAATCTGGTGCAGGTGAAAGCGGCACTTGGTCAGGTACACCTAAAGTTTTTTTCGGTCGCCTTGGAAAGCCTTCAGGGCATGTGCGTTGCTGTCTTTTATTTTCAAAAGTATTCCCTTCAAAAAGTGTCCCAGCTGCGAGCGCCTTGCTTTGCAGTCGTGTGGTCAATGTGTATTGCATCACCATTCGATCGAGGAATTATGCGTAATGGCTCGTCCTTGTCATCATCTTCCTCTCTGTCGCAAAAGTTGTTTACATCATCAAGTAAAGAAAAATGCAAATCTAGTGCTTCTTCAACAGTCGAGTGCGCTTTCTGTTAGAGAAAGAGAAAATAGCATCCTGTGGATTGGCATCGTGGAAGGCCCGTAGGGAAGTATATTCCCACTCCGCATTTACAATTCACTTGTCAATAACTTGCGTTCCTCGTTAAATTAGGATCTAAAAGTGGACCAGATAATGGTTCTACGCATGAGGCATTCAGTAAATGCATTTACTGACCTTTTTAAGTGCGGCAAATGCCATTCATCCTCGAATTATCGCAGCTGGTGAAAACCCGCGCGACGAACTCCCGCTGAGAGAAAAGTGTCGGTGGCTCGATGGGAAACTGAGGCGCCTCGTAGCTGCTTGTGTTGGTAGTCGCTAAAAAATTTGTCCATTTGATTCTCCAACACCACTTCAGATGTAGCAACCGTCTCAGCGTGTAGGACTTGTGAGTATTCGAGACACAGGGCGTTTAAACTTGCTGGGAAATATGTTCCCTAAGGGCGTTTAAGGGTTAAGGACCTCTCTAAGTGTCGCGTTCTGCGTTAGTACTGCAGTTCACGTACGGTTAAAATAACGCTAGTTTCCAGTTGAAATGCACATGCTGTTACCCATTTGGCTGGCTCCCACTTCCTCAACAATATTTAGCGTAGATTAAACATACATAATCGAGCTACTCACACTGGTCCGTTTTTCGGCAAGTCTATTGGTATGGGCCTTAGTTTCGAAAGTCATGACCGTCAACACCACATCTGCTCTTATCTTTAAAAATATTCTTTCCCTTGGGGCTGTTTCTGTGGTCCATATGAACAGTAAGGCCTGCTTAGCCGTATGCGAATTTCCTTGAGACAAAACCGAAATTCGTCGTTAACATACAACCAATGAAAGATTGATGCTTCGTAATTCCCATCCCTGATTGAATGTTTTCTGTACTGTTGTTCGATTGTTGTTTTTATTGGTACGTAAAGTAATCATTCCTCAATTTTTTATAAATACTCCTAGAGAGCCTTTACTTTCTCTTGCTCCATCTCATTTAAAAAATCTCCCTCTCTCTCTTGACATGGGAGTGGCCCCCTGCCTCAATAAACTTAATTCATGCCATCAGTCCTTACATTAACCGCAGGTTTTCATGGCCAATGAACCGTAGTGGGTAAGAGCCAAAAATTGAAGTGTCTAGGAAGGAACCAAGCAAGCCGCCGCTTGTGAGCTCGGCAAACACTTCTAGAAATTACACAATGCAGAAAATATACGAACACATTCACGTTCTGCTCAGGCTAATCCCCTCCATTGGCTTTGTATGCCATGTGCGGAGGTCAAGAGGAAGAAGAAGAAGAAGAAAAGCTTCGCTCACAGCAACTGGGCTCTACCTCAGGGTCAAAGGCCACTTTCTGACGGGCGGTGAGCTACGCCTAACCTGCTTCTTCATGCGCTCGCGGTTCTTATGAAGCCGGCTCCTCGAAGCACCTAGGAGGTAAATTGCGTGACTGCATTGGTAACTTCTGTTAATACGGGTGAGCCAGCTGTCGCAGAGGGCTAATAGCCAGTATAATGGTCGTGGCTCAACAGAGGGAAAATTTGACGAGAGGCAGCTGCTTCTTCCGAGGTCTATTCATCTCGGTGCACAAAATTGAGTTGTATTCAGCTTGACCATGAATAATTCTCTCAGCTCTTACGACGCACGCTGTGTTCCTTGTTTGTTGAATAACGCACCGGAAAAAAGCTTGAAATGATATTTGGCTGTTATGTCCACCTCTTATCTCTTCCAAACAACAGAGATTCTACAGCAGCCTGTTACCAACTGCTGGGAAACACTGCGTATCCACTGAGCCGTTCATTGGCTGCAGAGTACCACAGAGAAACCAGAAAATGGGTAAGCTATAAATAATTTGATTGTATAACAAAGTGTAACTCATGATCTTGGCCAAAATCGTCCCCTAATCCTGAGCAAATGCATGCGGCCTGAGCGCAGCCACGTATGAGGCTAGAAAAAAGTGGCGCTGACACGGGGCAATAGTTGGCCGCGGACACCTGGCGTTCTGAAGCGAACAATTTGGCAGCAACACTTTAAAGAACTCTGCAGAGAATTGTGAACTCTGGGTCTGTAGCGCCGACATTCCAATGATTTGCCAACTAGGTCACAGGTGCATGCCTTGTAAGGAGGGACATGAAACGTTATAGAATGTGCCGCGACCATTAAAGTGCTTTCGGACAATATAGCTACGTAGCGGCATGAGCTGTACTGCACTTGATCGAAGACGCCTCGAATATGATTAAGACAATGAGAACGTTCGGGTGAAACTGGCGCAAGGGGCTCCTGCTTGGCAGAGCTGGATGTATGCGCATTTGTTAATAATCTGCCAATTGTCCATCCCGTGTCTGTCTTTCGCGTAACAATGCGTACATTTTTCTATAGTGCCAGACATTACCCCTAGCTCGTTGGATGCCGGCTACTTCAAAGGCTTGGTGCGTTTTCAGGACGACGACGGTTTACGCCCTGTTTCATTTCGTAAGGACACCATTTACGATGTGAGGGTTGCACCATCACTGGCGGCGCTGTCCATCATTCGAACGTTCTCCTCGGCTGCTTGACGCCGATACATTAACCAAGGCAGTGGTGACAGGATTTCGTTAGCGCATAGCGCTAAATCGACGATCAGGGTTCTCACTTCCTATGCAAAGTATCATGGCAAAATTTGTACACCTAGAGAAACCCCGAAAGTTACGTTTTCTGAATAAATTCGTAGTCACGTTTCGTTACAGACGTTTATTACATGCGAAACATTTCTTAGCAAACTGCACGCATTTTGACTGTTTTTATCTATCTATCTATCTATCTATCTATCTATCTATCTATCTATCTATCTATCTATCTATCTATCTATCTATCTATCTATCTATCTATCTATCGATATAGCCCACCTGCGTCTTGGCGCTCTCATGGTCGTCTCCTTTCCATGACACACACCAATATACGCATGGGAGGGCATAAGTATATTACGAACACGATGAGCAGGTCATCGGATCAATAGCCAGAGATGCTCTTCGCGTACGTCATTTAACCGTTTCCTTCAGTCACGCGTGGCACATACCCATATACCAAAGCCCAAGGAATGCGTGTATGAGCCGCAGGTGATTCACAGTTTGTTTCAACTCAGAAACGCGAACGCCAGGTAGAGCTTGTGTTGCAGAAAATGCGAGGCAAGCATCGCCAGCGTTGTCGTTGAAGGAAAAGTCGCAGGGACCGAAACGACTGAAGATCACGCTAAGAGCTAGAATTGAACCCAGGGATTCTGTGAGGAAGTGATGTATCCTACCACAAAGCTACGCTTAGTTCTTGAAAGTGCTTACGGAAAAGTCCCTGCAATAGCGTCATATTGCGGTAGCTTTAACTGTGGCTGCAGTGTTGGCTGCCGGCTTTTGTAAATATGTAATGAACATTGCACATTAACTACATGACTCGGCTAGCTATGGTCTAAGCATTGCTCAACTCGGAGGAATACGGGTGAAACCGCGTCTTATGATGTGCTCATGTGTGATATGTAGTTCATTGCGATAAAACTGACTTCTGTGCTGCAACGTGGGTGCCGACGTTACTTCTTACCATAGATACCTTTTGGGTGTCTACTGGTCTCGAGGTGCCTTGGGAGGCGACGATCAATCCGTAGTCAGGGGCGGGGGGGAGAGGCCTAGTATCCCCCCCGCCACATACCCAAGTTTATTGCTCCCGGAATAGGTAGTTTCCTCAAAATGGGTTGCCTTCCTAAAATAGTTGAGGCCTTCCGTTAGTGATCCCCTCCCCCCTCCTGAAAAAACTTCCTCGCTACGGCCCGTCCACAATATACCAATAGCTACTCAAGATGCACGAAGGAGCTGGTCTCACTCTGAACGCTTGACTGAAAGCAATAAGAGTTGTGGTATAGACTCGCCTACTGATTGCATGACTTTGACTCCCAGAATGACTGGACCTGCCGAATTTTTTTCAGCTGTTTCAGAGGGGACGCCATTAGTGCGTGGCTTCCCACCGGGTTCCCAGCCGGACTCTTTGTCCCCGTGTAAGTGCTCCACTATTTAGGCTTGAAATGCTTGACAGGGTACTGCAAGCGAATTTTCAGAAATAATTCGATCCATTACAAGTGTTGCGTAATGCAAAGTGCTGGAATACAAGTGAGCCATTTAGGCCTGTTTTACACCCTCAACAACAAAAAAAAACAGTGCCATATAAAAATTAAGAAAATATAACAACTCCGAAAGAGCGCCAAAATTTCAAGTAAAAATATGCCGACCACACAAAACCAACCCATAAAGGCTCGCCAAGTATGCGCGCACGTGGAAGGCGTAGGACGTCATGACCATACGCTATAATGTAACTGTCATAGTTGTAGTAATTTTGTGCAGACATATTGAAGTCGCACGACAATTTGATGTGACAAATTTTTAAGCAAGCATATAATAGGTACTACGGACTTTTTACGCAGACTTCTCCAAAAAACCACAAGGTACATGTAGTTATCGTCAGCGTCAGCCAACTATATATAATTCGCGGACGCTGCAACAAGGGTGATTTTTTTTAAATTCAGAATGGCGAGGTCTTTTATTTATGTAACCCGTATTCCCGCCAAAAGATTCGTGTTTTTTTTTCAAGCGTTCTCAAGTTGTCTTCAGCTATGTCTCAACCTCGACTTAACTCTTTCATAGATGCTAGTGCTTCGCCTCTGTTATATTTCATTATAAATATGTTTAAGGAACAGTGTGGGAACAACTTGCAAAAGAATATGCGGATGCGTCCAGAAAATGTGCAGAAGTTAAGTGCGCTCTCGTAGAGCTATTTACCGTATGCGCCTGTAAAGAAGGAATAGACAACATCATTCAACTGTTTCAGAAAAGCATGTATTATATGCTGCATAGACATTGGCATTTGGATCTATAGGCGCTGCACCTCTTTCAAGCAATAGCACATAAGCAGTGTCAAAATACAGTGAAACCTTGGTGACAAGAAGCTCACGCGACCTCCAAAAATATTCGTATCATCCTAAATTCGTATCATCAGAAAGCATGGACAATTAGCATCCAACAAAAGAAAGTTGGCGTACATTTTAATTTATTGTTTTTCAGAGCCGCATCAACATCAGGAACCACTTTGAATGATTTTCAGTTCAGTTTTTACATGTCGGTAATCATACGAGCACTCGTGAACATACAGCCCGTATGCGCGTGTTTAATTAACGAACCAGGGGCATTGTGAGCCGCGGAACAGTAGCCCCTTCCAAATTTTAGTACACATTTTCTCATCACACCAGAGTACTGTGCCGAAAGTAACGGAAGAAGCGCTTTGACGTGATAGATGAAGGGGACAAAATTTCAGAACCATGTTTACATGTTATGATTTTGTTATCGCGGAGGTGTGGGGGGACGATTTTTGGCATATTTAAGGCCGTGCCTGCACACGTGTGACCTCAGCAGTCACACATGTTGACGTTGCGAGGCCTGACTCCTGCGCCAAGACCATCCTCGCCTTCTTTCTTTCGGTCGTCATCCACTTTTTATATGTTGTCTGATGCACGAGGCAGGCACGTCTAAACACGGTAGAACGACAGCATCCCGCGTCGACTTGTGTAAGGAAAAAAAGCATGGCGTCGATACCCTCTGTAATCTAAACGCGAAGGCACACGGAGGCACATTAGTGTCTCAAAGATTCGCCCACACAATCTAGGAGGCCGTGACGCGCCTTTGTAGGTTTATTGCGACCGTAAGAAAAGTATTTTCTTACATCATGATTCTGACGATTTGGCGGTGCCGCGCGCATGCCCGCGCTTGCATGTCCGCGCTGGCACGTGCTTGGCGCGTCTTCCGCGACAGCGTGGACAACACCTTTTCGTGCCTGCGCGGTAGTGTACGTTTCTTACGAAACGTCGCAGGGTGAAAATCGGTTCGCAACAACCGTACTCCATTACATAGCAGGACGATGGGCCTTGGTCGGGACCAAAGAAAAGTTTGTATTACCCCGAAATTAATATGAGCTGTGATCGTATGACCGAGGTTTCACTGTTGCCCATCAAATTCTCGAATTAAGGCCCGCATTTTTTAAAATATTACGTCATACTTGCTTTTTTCCCCTGCAGCCTCAGAAGTCGATGATCCGTAAGTTATTATTTGCCATGCGTTTTTTTTCTTTTGTGCTCTAGAGATGTAGGATGCATCCATACTTCCTCAGAAGAACATCGCTAGCAGCGTATTAGTAGTTTTACTTGCGTTTACATTTGTATGATTTACAGTCACAAAGCATGTCGCAGTAATGCACTTTATATTATAACCTCTTTTAACCAAAGTTGCAACCATATACAGTATCTTTTCATTAGTACAATATTAACTGTATATCATCATCATCATCATAATTTATTAACCTTTAAAGGCTCCTGTTGGGTTATAACATAAGGGGGGAGCATACATAAGAGAAAACGAATGTTCAAACAGGCATGAATTAAGCAAATACAATAAAAGTAACATTATTTCTCCCTGTGTATTTAAAATACACAGGATTCTTCCTTTCGAGAATTGACGAAGTGTCCACTACGCGTCCATAAGTCAACACACACGCGAACGTGCGTAACTGCTCACTCTGTCGATGCTTTCGCTGCTGATGATGACGGAATATGGCAGTGCTGTTTAATAAGTGGGCCTTTACAGTCCTTATTCATTGTGCAATTTACATGTGTTGACGCCTGGCGCGATTCTACGCTTCTGCGCAATATGAAATGCGTTAAGGAGATGCCTCGCATGATGCGACATTCTTTTAGGGTTTTTTTCGCAAGTGGTTCTAAGCACTGGTGGTTCCCTGTGGTGGAACACCTGCCTACCACGCAGACCGTGGCTTCGAGTTCCATTTTCAGTAAACTTCTTTATCTATTGAATAGCATCCATATCCAATCTACGCTCAACGAGAACGTTGATTATTCGCTCACAACGAACCACGCCGACGCTGACACCAGAACTTCGGCGAAAAGAAATCCTAACGTTATTGCGTTAGTACCAGTGTGCGCGCGCTGAGTAGTCCTGTGCGGCTGCCTTCTGTTAGGCTTATGCGGAACCCAGACACTCTCCCCGCTTCTTTCCAACAAGGTTATCGCCATCTTTCATTTTGTGCCCTGAACGCTGCCATCAAGTTATACCGAAAGAAACTGTCAAGTGGTCGCGCTTAAGATGGATGGGATCTGTTGTACCCACGCTGATACATATCAGCATTCTTTTAGATGCGAAGCATATTATGCTTGGGGCTCTGTCCGTCCCTCCCGCGTCCCCCCGTCCCGCGTCCCGCGTCCGGCCACTGTCATGAAGTAGGGAAGCACCCATTATGCGAACCAGAACACTGTAGTAATATGAAGGCCGTCAACCCTAACGCAGTCATCAGAGTCATGGCCGAGAGCACAGAGAGGCTGCTTAGCAATGGCTAGGCAGGTGGTGTCTGTTGCCCAGGTTGACCCCATTCCTTGAGTCATGGCCGAGAGCACAGAGGCTGCTTAGCAATGGCTAGGCAGGTGGTGTGTGTCGCCCAGGTTGACTCCATTCCTAAATCTTGCTTGCATGTGTTTGGAGGGGGCTTAGTCCGTCCCTGCGTTCCGCACCACCACAGCGCATGCGCGTCCCCTCCCCGTCTCTCTCCTAAGCTCACCCCCTTTCTCTACTCTAGGAATCGTCTACTTTACGGAGCGACCCCCCGCGTCCCACACCCCCCACAGCGCATGCGCGTCCCCTCCCCGGTGCTCTACTACGCTTACCCCCTTCCTCTGCTCTATGAATCATCTACTCTACGGAGCGGCGCATGCACGTCCTCTCCTCTACGAATACTCTACTCTACGGAGCGGCTCCGGCGTCCTCTGCCCCTCTCTCCTCTTGGAATCATCTACTCTACGGAGCGGCTCACGCGTCCCACACCCCCCACAGCGCATGCACGTCCCCCTCTCTCTCCTCTCCTACGGTCCCCCCCCGTCCTTTCCTCTACGGAGCGGCGCGAACGGCAGGTGGTGTGACAGCTGCATACTGCGCTGGAGGCGCCACGGTAGTTCCGCGGTATGAAAATGACAGAGCGCGAGCGCCTCATTCTCTCTCCTGCGCAGCGCCGCGATGAGCGCCCGGACCACTGCCGTGAAATGCGAGTGGCGACGTTCCTCCCGCTCAAGCTAATTATCTCCCCGCTGCTTCACATCCACACATGGTTCCCTTTAGGGGGGAGATGGGGAATTTTTTTTCATCTTCCTGTCGTTCACGCAGCACTTTCCTGAGGCAACAAAAGTGTTGTGTGTGATACACGCCGCGTAGAACAAGCCAGCCGGTAGAACAGCATGCCTTCATTGCCTACCGATGTAACCGGACAGCAACTCACTGCCGGTGAACAACTAAATATCAGATTACAGAGTGGCTCGCATCTAGACCGTCTAGACCGTCCAAGCGGCTTATGAACGCTTGAGGGGGTGAGGGAGATAACTGATAAGTACAGCGCCCAAAACAGTACGTGGCGTTATCAAACTTCGTCACAGATATAACACATCCCCCCCCGCACTGAATCACACACTGCTAGCATATGCACGCACTCAGAACCTGTAACGATCAGGCTGTCGTCGTAGTCTCTTCGGGTACTGACAACCACCCCCGTTGCTTGAGCCGCAAAGTTGTGCGGATACTTGCACTCTTTGATCGTCACTTGCTGGCACACTTGCTTTTTATGCTGCTGCTGCTGCTGCTGCTTGATGAAGAGGAAGGCGTGACAAGCAGTCAACTTCCTCATTTTCAAGTGCCGGCCTGAACTTCAAGGTGGATGTATGCGCTGGTAATGCCACCAAACGCTGAAGCCTAGAAGCTCTAATAGTTGCAATGCCTGTCTTCCGAATATGGTTTTGAATGGTTTGTGGTCGGTGAGCAAAATGAACGGTTTTGCATAGACGTAATAATGAAATGTCATCACACCGAACACAAGTACCAAAACCAATGGGTAACATTGGCTGTAGCCTTGCTCAGCCTTGGTGTGGGTACGTGATCCATACACGATCGGATGAGTCTGCTCATACTCGAAAACGTGCGACAAGACCGTGCTCACGCGATAAGCAGAGCCATCAAACTCAATCTGCAAGCGTGGTGACAGTCATTGTGTGCCAACATGGGCTGCGTTGCGAGCCTCTGCTTAACTTGTTTTAAAGCTTTTTCGCAAGACGCATCCCACACCGAGACTGCACCATTTCGAAGAACATGGTTCACAGGAAACAAGATCTAGGAATGGTTTTGAACGAACTTCCCGTAGGAGTTAAGACCTAGTACGGCTTGAAGCTGTCACTTGTTAGTTGGAGTCGGCTCGTTCACGATAGCGCCTAGCTTTTCATTTATTGGCCGGGCGCCGCCTTTGGTGATCACATGTCCCAGGTACTGCAGCTTATCTTTAAAAAACAAATTAGTGATCCTTCTGTCATATGAATCGGTATAAGAGGAAAGTGAAAACTGTCTTCACAGATGCAGTGCTTATTATGTTGTGATTATGAGGGTTTGTACTACTCTTATTGGTGTTTGGCAGATAGAGCATTGTTGGACGAGGATGCACCCATGTTGACGCCAAGTGGCACATCTCTATCGCGACAACTAACACCCATGATCATGAGTTAACAGTCGTGGTGGCTGAAGTTGTCAACATTTACCTGTACACTGCGCATCGTGAATACCGCGCAAAGACGGCATGAAGAAGCACATAATAAACACTCGTACTTGATAAACACTCCTTCAAAGCTTCGCCAATTAAGGAGAGAAACTACACGATATCAGCTTTCGAGTAAAGGGGGGCGCACATCATGCTCCCTATTACGCCTCTGCTCATGCATACACTACGACTCTGTGAAAGGGAAAATTGACAATCACCCGTTTGTAGCACGAAGCGACAAGGAAATCCGTGCGGATTTCTCAGAAAGAAAAGCTTCTTAGTTGCCGAAAAATTCGTCCTGGTCCGAGGTTCGAACCCGGGACCAACGCCTTTCCTGGGCGGTCGCTCTACCAAGTGAGCTAACCAGGACGCTAGCAATTGGCAGCGCGAGGGCGAATTCATCGACAACTCGAAGCACATGGCCACAAGTATTGGACACATGGACAGGGACACATAGACACACCCCGGACCAGGACGAATTTTTCCGCAACTAAGAAGCTTTTCTTTCTGAGAAATCCGTACGGATTTCCTTGTCGCTTCGTGCTACAAACGGGTGGTTGTCAATTTTCCCTTTCATAACCCTTCCACCACCTTGCGGGATTCCACAGAACTCATTTGCACTACGACTCTGTGATTCAGCAACACGGTAGGTAGGGCTTCGTAGCTTGAGCCGCGAATGCACAAGCATTCAACCGGCCGCTGACCTCGGTCTCGCTGCTCTAAGGCACGACATTCGCTCTTCAACATCGTTGCCTTTCTACAGTGATTACTACAGCTGTTTTATTATCGGCGGCGAAACGCCGTTGGTGCATGTGGAAGCTGCACAACTCCCACAACATGCCGTCACACGCTAACACGAAACGAAAGGCAAAGAACATAACTGCGTCTAGGGCGACTCCCCGATGCTAGCACGGCCAGTATCTTTTGCTGCTATGTAAATGCTTTAACCATGGCCTCCTAAATTGCGAGTGAGCGCGCAATCACGGAACCATGTTCTCTATCAGCTCTAGTAAATGGCATGCCACATTACTTCTCGTCACAGCTCACAGACGGTGGCACCGCCCCAATCGCCAACAGAGAGCACTGCGCGAGAGAGAATGTGAAAGACATAAGACACGTTTGTACCGAGCTGTGCATCTGCCTTCATAGCTCAGTTGGTACAGCACCGCGCTTATCGCCGCGGGTGAAGGAGCCGGAGGTTTGACCCGGCGTGGATAGTTCTCTATGCAGTTTTAAATACGAAGCATTTATTAGCGAACTTTGCCGACTTTGAGCGTATCATTCTAGCCGCCTACGAGTTTTTGCGCTCCAGACCGTATCGTTCATGGGATTTATAGCAGAATTGTTGTGGCATAACATGACTGTATGATGAACAGGATCATATTTTGAAAATAAGGAATAACTTGTCATGAACGGCATGATTTTCACGCCTTGGGCGTGGTGCTGCTGCCGCCGTTTCCTTAACTTGATATATCCGAAAATTGCTATGATGAGACATTTCTGCATGGTCAATATAAATTACAGGTGGTAATACAAAAATCGTGACGTGCATGTCATGTACATGATTTACATGCCACACTCATGGTGCGCTGATGGCCCTTTCGCTAGCTTGATATACACCAAATTTGGTATTACGTGACGGGACTGGATGACAAACATGAATGACAACCGGTAATATGGAAATCCTGACATGTCATATGCAACATGACTTGCATGCCGCGCTCATGGCACGCTCGCCGCCGTTTCGCTAACTTCGTATGCAGCAAATTTGGTATTGCGTGACGTGACGGTATGACGAGCATAAGTGGCATTAGGTACCATGAAAATAATGACATGGATGTCATGTACAACGCTGTTTACAAGCCACGCTCATGGTGCGCTTGCGTCCAGTTCGCTAGCGTGATATACACCAACACGGGTATTGAGAGACGTGACTATATGACGCACATGAATGGCAGGTCCTAACATGTAGATCTTGATATGCATATTCTGTACGCCATGATTTGCTCCATGCTGGCGGCTTCAAATTACATCGATTCCCACAATGCGTTGGTCTGCCGGATTTTTTTTTTACATTTGCTGACGTCATTTTATCAACGTCATATCCGTGATGGAAATACGTCACTGAAGTCTTTGTAGACCCCGGCATAAAACACTTTCGTGTTAAAAAATTTGCATTTTCATAATTGTACCCGAATCCCTCGTTCCGACAGTCTTTTTCAAACAGCTTTCACATTACGTAGGTGGTCCTCTTGAGTACACCCAGTGATCAAAATATCATCAAGCTAAGAACTGTCTGATGCCCTTTTAGCACATTGTCCATAATGGGCTGAATGGTCGCTGGCGCTAATTGGATACGGAGCAGTAACCGGTTAACTCCAAAGACTCCGATGTGTACAACGTGAAGTATTGTCGCGATTCTTCATCCATTTCAACCTGCTGGTATGCACTGCCTAAATACATTTTGGAGAATATTTTGCTCCAGCGAGCACTAAAATATTTCGTCAGCTTTGGGAAGCGGATACCCTTCTGTGTCCAAAATTGGGTTTATGGTGACGCGAAACCTGTCGATGTAAGCCAAAAAAATAGGACAAAGAAAACAAGTACAAAAAGCAGGCGGGTTTCATCCGTGTCGCATAAGAGCCCGGCAGGCGAAAGCTGCGCTGGACTGTTTATTTCGCACATGCACGTATGTGCGACGCTTATCGAGTGGGCGGCCGACGCTCGCGCGTTCAGGATAAAAAAAATGGGAGGGTGTACATGCTTATAAATCACTCACTCTGTGCTAGTATACATCAGTTATGTATTGTATCCGTTTATCTCCAAAACAAGGTTACACATCACTCTTCACCTAAACCGCGAAAAGAAGCTACAGATGACTGTTTGTGACATATAGCTTGCGGTTATTTTGCTAATGCACCGATGGGAATATGGCATAGCCACAACTAACTTCACTTGTTGATTCGAAGTTCTAGCTTGAGAAAATAGCTGCTATAATAATAGTAACTGTCCGTACGACGTTTACCGTCGGCCGTTACGAATATTTTCTGGTTAGATGCAGGTTCCTTACCAATCGTTTCCGAATTCACAAATCTTGTCTATGGTTAGTGCGTTTCACCCTTCGCCTGCCGGCTTCGCTGACGATATTTCTTACATCGAGATTGGCTGAAATATTGCCACGTGGTCGTGACGTCGACGAAGGCAACAGTCGGCGAGTTAAAGAAGAAACTCTTTATTTTGGCCGAACTTGTGGCCGGGCAACTGAAGGTCAGACTACAGCAATACACGCTGGCACTGAGAGCGGCGAACAGAGCGTCGGCCGTCGATAATCTGAACATCGTTGGAGCGCACCGGCTTTTATGCATCACGCGTCGAACATTCTAGCCTTATCACTGGTCATCGCGCACGCTCTGGAATAATCTCGAGTGGTCGCGTCTTGCGCGCAATCTTAACAAAACGATCTACAATAATCGCGAAGGTTCTAGAACAATAAGGCGCGGCTTGAGCTGAGCTTTGCTGACGGTCTTTGTGGGCGAAAACCGAATACAACAAAAGTGAAAATAAGAATAGCGCGTGGCAATGCCCCCCCTCTGAAAAGGCATCGTCCCGATGCTTAAAACAGAACACGGGGGGAAAATGCATGCAACAATAAATCACAACAATAAAGAAAGAAAGTACAATAGTTAAGTAATAAGTGCAGTCCTCAGGTTTGCTAACGCGCGTAATACGGCTTGAGGCGCACGACATGGACAACTTCAGGTCGCGCACGGCGCCGTTGAGAGTTCGTTATGCCGTCCGGGACGACCTCGTAGTCCATAGCACCGAGACGTCGAAGCACCTTGTAGGGCCCGAAGTATCGCCGAAGAAGTTTTTCACTAAGTCCACGTCGGCGTATCGGTGTCCACACCCAAACGCGGTCGCCGGCCTGGTATTCCACGAAGCGTCGTCGAAGATTGTAACGGCGGCTGTCGGTCGTCTGCTGATTCTTGATGCGCAGACGGGCGAGTTGTCGGGCTTCTTCAGCGCGCTGAAGGTAGACGGTGACGTCGAGGTTTTCTTCGTCGGCGACGTTGGGCAGCATGGCGTCGAGCGTCGTTGCCGGGTTCCTACCGTAGACCAACTTGTATGGCGCCATCTGTGTCGTCTCCTGCACGGCCGTGTTGTATGCGAAGGTCACGTACGGAAGGATGGCGTCCCACGTCTTGTGTTCGACGTCGACGTACATGGCCAGCATGTCGGCGATGGTCTTATTTAGACGCTCGGTCAGGCCGTTGGTCTGTGGGTGGTACGCGGTGGTCCGGCGGTGACTTGTGTGGCTGTATCCCAAGATCGCCTGGGTTAGGTCAGCCGTAAACGCCGTGCCTCTGTCGGTGATGAGAACCTCTGGGGCGCCGTGTCGAAGGACGATGTTCTCAACGAAGAACTCGGCTACCTCGGCGGCACTGCCTTTCGGGAGGGCTTTTGTTTCGGCGTAGCGGGTGAGGTAGTCGGTGGCTACGACGATCCATTTCTTTCCGCAAGTCGACGTTGGGAACGGGCCCAGGAGGTCCATCCCGATCTGCTGGAACGGTCGCCGAGGAGGCTCGATCGGCTGAAGGAAGCCTGCTGGTCTTGTTGGCGGTGTCTTCCGTCGCTGACAGTCTCTGCACGTCCTTACGTAGCGAGCGACGTCGGCGGCAAGGCGCGGCCAGTAGTACTTTTCCTGTACTCTGGCGAGCGTGCGGGAAAGTCCGAGGTGTCCAGCCGTCGGGTCGTCGTGTAGAGCCTGCAGGATTTCTGGTCGCAATGCTGGAGGCACTACGAGGAGGTAGTTTGCTCGAAGTGGCGAGAAATTCTTCTTTATGAGAACGCCGTTTCGCAAGAAAAACGATGCGAGTCCTCGCTTGAATGCCTTTGGGACAATGGCGGTCTTGCCTTCGAGGTACTCCACAAGGCCTCCGAGTTCCGGGTCGGCTCGCTGTCGTTCGGCGAAATCATCGGCACTTATGGTTCCCAAGAAGAAGTCATCCTCCTAGTCATCCTGCGGCGGCGGGTCGGCGGGGGCGCGAGACAAGCAGTCGGCGTCAGAGTGTTTTCGTCCGGACTTGTAAACGACGGTAACGTCGAATTCTTGAAGTCTCAGACTCCATCTTGCGAGACGACCTGAAGGGTCCTTCAGGTTAGCTAGCCAACACAAGGCGTGGTGGTCGCTCACAACTTTGAAGGGCCTGCCGTAGAGGTAGGGGCGAAACTTTGACGTTGCCAGATGATGGCAAGGCACTCCTTTTCTGTTGTGGAATAGTTGGCTTCTGCCTTGGATAGCGACCGGCTAGCATAACTGATAACCCTTTCCACGCCGGCAGTTCTCTGGACAAGAACGGCGCCGAGTCCTACGCTGCTTGCGTCGGTGTGGATTTCCGTGTCGGCGTGTTCGTCGAAATGCGCAAGTATTGGAGGCGTCTGCAGGCGTCGTTTCAATTCTTGAAATGCTTCGACTTGCGCCGCTCCCCACTTGAATTCCACGTCGTTTTTCGTGAGCTGAGTTAGTGGCTCGGCGATGCACGAAAATTCCTTGACGAAGCGTCTATAGTAGGCGCACAAGCCGAGAAATCGGCGTACGGCTTTCTTGTCTGTGGGCGGCGGGAAGGCAGAGATGGCAGCTGTTTTCCGTGGGTCGGGGCGAACTCCAGACTTGCTGATGACGTGACCCAAGAACAGAAGTTCCTCGTATGCGAAGCGGCACTTTTCTGGCTTCAGGGTGAGTCCGGAGGCCTTTATTGCTTGAAGTACAGCCTGAAGGCGCCGGAGATGTTCGTCGAAGTTTGATGAAAACACAACGACGTCGTCTAAGTACACAAGGCAGGTCTGCCACTTCAAGCCGGCCAGTACAGTGTCCATAACACGTTGGAACGTCGCAGGTGCCGAGCAAAGACCGAAGGGCATGGCCTTGAACTCGAAGAGGCCGTCTGGTGTGATAAAGGCAGTCTTCTCTCGGTCTCTCTCGTCGACCTCGATTTGCCAATAGCCGGTCTTGAGGTCCATCGACGAAAAGTACTGCGCGCTGTGGAGTCGATCCAGGGCGTCGTCTATACGTGGGAGAGGATACACGTCCTTTTTCGTGATCTTGTTCAGGCGGCGATAATCGACGCAGAAACGCAGGGTTCCGTCCTTCTTCTTCACTAACACCACGGGTGACGCCCAAGGACTCTTGGAAGGCTGGATGATGTCGTCGCGTAGCATTTCGTCGACTTGTTGCTTTACGGCGTCGTGTTCTCGTGTTGAAACTCGGTACGGGCTCTGGCGGAGTGGTCTGGCATTTTCCTCTGTTATGATGCGGTGTTTCGCGATTGGGGTCTGTCGAATTCTTGACGACGACGAGAAGCAGTCCTTGAATTGCAAGAGCAGACTTTTAAGCTGATCTTGCTTGTGCTTCGGGAGGCTCGGGTTGATGTTGAAATCTGTGTGGGGATTTCGATTCGTCGAAGCAGGTTCGGTAGCATCGGAGAGGGCGAAAGCATTGCTGGTGTCCACGAACTTCTCGACGTAGGCGACCGTCGTACCAATGTTGAGGTGCCTATATTCGTGGCTGAAGTTTGTCAGCAGTACCTTTGCTTTGCCATCACGCAACTCGGCGATGCCTCTTGCGACGCAAATCTGGCGGTTCACGAGCAGGTGCTGATCACCCTCGATGACGCCTTCAAAGTCTGCGGGTTCTTCGGTGCCGACGGAAATGATGACGCTGGATAAAGGCGGAACGGTGACCTGCTCTTCTATCAGATTTAGAGCATGGGTCGCTGGCGTCGTGTGGGGCGGCAGTGCGTTTTCTGAGGTTAGGGTTATTGATTCAGACCTCAGGTCGATCACGGCGCCATGTTGACTGAGAAAGTCCATCCCAAGTATCACATCCCTGGAGCACTGTTGCAGGATTACAAAGCTCGCAGGGTAAATCAGATTATTGATAGTGACTCTTGCTGTGCAGACTCCAATTGGCGTTATCAGGTGACCGCCAGCTGTCCGGATCTCGGGTCCACTCCAAGCGGTCTTGACTTTCTTCAGCTTGGCGGCGAATGGCCCACTGACGACGGAATAGTCGGCTCCAGTGTCGACGAGAGCGGAGACGTTGTGACCGTCGATGAGAACGTCGAGGTCGCTAGTTCGTCGTCTCGCGTTGCGGTTAGGTCGCGGCATCGGGTCACGGCTGCGTCGGTTTGTTCCGCCGGTTCCACGTTGCGCAGTGATGTCTTCTTCGGGCTGCGAAGTTTCCACGCCAGGGCCTGGTTCGTCTTGCGACGGGTTCTTTAGATTGCGTTGCGGCATCGTCGTCGTCGGCGGTGGAGGATCTTCGGTAGTTCGTCGTACAGCAACCGCACCTCCATCGGTTGCTGCCCTTAGTTTTCCGAGTAAGGGCTAGGAGATCGGCCCCGGTTTGGGCCAGCGTACTGCCGGCGGCGTGGTGACATGTAACGGCCAGGCGATGGCGAGCGGGATGGTCGTCGGGGTGTCCACTGAGCTCCTGCGAGGTAGTCGGCGATGTCGCGTGGTCTTTCACCCCGCTGTGGACGCGGCGCGTCGATGGCGAAACCACGCAGTCCCATCTGACGGTACTGACAGCGGCGGTAGGTGTGGCCAGCTTCTCCGCAGTGATAGCACAGTGGGCGGTGGTCAGCGGCGCGCCAAACGTCGGTCTTTCTCGGAGCGTTGCGCTGGCCGGCGGGTAGACGGTATGGCGTCGGTGGTGGTGGCGGCGGCGTCTGGCGGCGGAACTGCGGTGGTGCGAAGCCTTCACGTGGGCGCGGTGGTGGAGCGTTACGACGCGCTGCAGCAGCGTAGCTCATAGCCTGCGGTTGCTGCTCTGCAAGCTGAGGAACGCCCAGGGATTGCTGGATCTCCTGGCGCACGACGTCAGCGAGAGAATCCACTTGAGGTTGGGAGGATGGCAACAGCTTACGCAGCTCTTCCCTAACTATGGCCCTGATTGTCTCGCGCAGGTCGTCGGATTGCAGCGCGTGACTCTCTCCGTAGGTCGTCAAGGGAATCCGGCGGTTGTACTGCGTCGTACGCATTTCAAGGGCCTTTTCTATCGTCGTTGCCTCGGTGAGGAATTCAGCGACCGTCTTCGGCGGGTTACGGACAAGTCCTGCGAACAGTTCTTGTTTCACACCCCGCATGAGCAGGCGAACTTTTTTGTCTTCGGGCATAGCAGCGTCGGCCTGGCGAAAAAGTCGCGTCATCTCTTCGGTGAAGATGGTGACGTTTTCGTTGGGTAGCTGCACCCGCGTCTCTAGCAATGAAGCGGCCCTTTCCTTCCGGACGACGTTCGTGAACGTCTCCAGGAATGCACTGCGGAAGAGATCCCAGGAATGAAGTGAGGACTCCCGATTCTCAATCCAGGTCCTTGCCGCGTCTTCGAGGTAGAAGTAGGCGTGGCGCAGCTTGTCATCGGCGTTCCAGTTGTTAAAGGCTGCGACACGCTCATACGTTTCAAGCCAGGTTTCCGGGTCTTCCCGCGATGAACCACGGAACGTTGGAGGCTCCTTGGGCTGGCGGAGCACGATCGATGCAGGCGGTGCAGGAGCTGTCATCGTCGCTGCTGTTGAAGTCGAAGTCTTGCTTTGCCTGGTGTTTTCCGGCAGGAGTCCGTGTTCTGGCTGCAAACCTTGCAGCCGGCGGCTAACTCGTTGCTGCGCGGGGCCTTCGGTGTCCTCTCCGCGGTGTGGGCTGGGCTCACGGCTTGAAGCACCTCCACCAGATGCTCACCGGGAAGCACCTCCACCAGATGTCACGTGGTCGTGACGTCGACGAAGGCAACAGTCGGCGAGTTAAAGAAGAAACTCTTTATTTTGGCCGAACTTGTGGCCGGGCAACTGAAGGTCAGACTACAGCAATACACGCTGGCACTGAGAGCGGCGAACAGAGCGTCGGCCGTCGATAATCTGAACATCGTTGGAGCGCGCCGGCTTTTATGCATCACGCGTCGAACATTCTAGCCTTATCACTGGTCATCGCGCACGCTCTGGAATAATCTCGAGTGGTCGCGTCTTGCGCGCAATCTTAACAAAACAATCTACAATAATCGCGAAGGTTCTAGAACAATAAGGCGCGGCTTGAGCTGAGCTTTGCTGACGGTCTTTGTGGGCGAAAACCGAATACAACAAAAGTGAAAATAAGAATAGCGCGTGGCAATATCACAAAAATTTTCAGTGTGAGACTTTTTTGTGAGCTACGTGAGCTGGGTATTATGTTATGAGCTTAATGAATACCAGCAGATGATGAAGCCAGGGAAGACATAGGGGACATTAATTGTAGTGCTTTAGGTGTATTGTACTAATTGCGATATAGATGTTGTTAAGACGTTTATTCGCTACAATGTGAATGAAGTAAAGTGCACAAAAAGACACCTTGCCACCGGCAGGGGAGGGAACCTGCAGCCTTCATATACGATACTTCCAGCGTGGCGAGTTCTTTACTTTTCAAGAGGCTACAACCAACGATACTCCGTAGCGTCCACGCCGCGTCATTTCCAAATGTGCGAAGAATAACGAAATCAGGTTTACGTAGAGTTCATTAAACCACTCGAGCACTTGTAATAACGAATGATAATGATATTTTCACGTGTGATTAGCTACATAGTATTAAGTATGTTTTTCTGGCTTCCTTTCCCATGCATTCGTCACACCTCTGTTACAAAACGATAATCATATTTACCCCCGTATTCGGAAACAAGCCTTGACTCGAATTTAGCCATTCACTTGACCGAGCTGCGCACAGCGCCACCACTCGACTGAAAATGACTCCGTGGTTCTCGCGAAATGATGCCTGCTATCGCTCATATGCGGCGAATATTCTAGCCGAAAGGTGGATCTTCCATCGGCATTCTCGAGTCAAGGCGGACCGCCGAGTGAATGGACGCATAGAATTCGGGGGTTAGCGATATTTCTAAAAAAACACTAAATGAAAAATAAACTTCCTTGCAGTGTGTCCCAACGGAGGGAAACCGTGTTGGCAATTGTCATGTCCGTGTGCCTGGGAGCCATGATCTGCCTTTTGACTGTAATCGCCTTTACTACCGCTGATTTAGGTGAGCAACCATTTCGCACTCTACTTGAGAAAAACGTGGCAAACACAAATACGGAAAGATCACGTTCCATGAATAATTCTTCACAACTGTGAGCAAACATTGCTGGTCTGTAGCTCATATTCAATCTTATGCTCATATAGTGGGCATTTCAGCTCTTTCGTGAATAAAGCACCGTAATTTTTGATGTGCGCAAGCGCTTGTTACTCCTTCGCCGTCACGAAAATGGCATCTTCATCTGTCCGAATCTCAACGGTGTAATTGTCTGTTGGCATCTATGAGAGCGTTGCGGATGATAAAACGACAGGCCTGCGCGGACAGCGCAGCGCAGTCAGAGCGAAATCTGGAAGAGTGCCATTTCTAGAACCCGTTGCAAACTCTCCTGAGGCTACTAATACAAGTCAGCTGGCAAGGTACCCACTAGTCTATTAATCGATTCGGTGGCTGATGTCAGTGAAGAATTATGGCTGAGCCTTTTGTAATGGGTTGGAAGCACTCAATGGCCCAATCGTTATGCAATTCGTATTGTGTGACGCCTGGTTACACAATGCTCATTCTGTGCCGTCTGGTTATTCTGTTACTCTTCAAGCACGCTATATTACGTATGTTAACTTAGTTACTTCGCGACATAACACTTGCATAGGGTTTTTGCGCGCTGGAGTTTCGAGCACCGGCATGGTTAGGTGGTAGAATACTTCGCTGCTACGGAGACGACCCATGTTCGAACCCTGTTCCGTCCTGGATATTTTGTCTGCTTTCGTGTGCTTTTTTTTTTTATTTCGCGCGATAGCTGTAACGGACGCCGGCTGCGGCGGCGCCGGATAACTACGGCGCCCTTGTTGTGATGGCATAACAGTTTTCGCTGGAGAAGAAAGCATTGCCGGCATTTTTTATGTGTGTCGTCAAGCTACACTACTTGAAGAAAAGGAAACGCGTCAAATATTTTCTGTGCTCTTCCAGCACAGCGTGCTCCAGAAGAGACCGAGCCCTCGTGGTCATTTTCAACCAGCGCGAGGTCAGCTGTAAGCAGCGACAAAGCTGTAACCTTACCGACACCCACGAGCATTTATTGTTTCATGACATACCCCGAATGCGGACGTTTTAAACATGTGATTCTACATTGGTGGAAAGTGAGAGATTTAGTGATTCATAATGCTACAGCGCGACAAGAACGAGGAAAAAGTTAAGGCACACTCGCTACGGGACACAGCACAATCAACTGAGTTTTTATTCAAGACACGTGTTCATATAGGCAAGGCCAAACATTCGTGACTGAGCACAATAGCCACGATATAGACACTCGCAAAAATAAGATACCAAAAAAGATAAGAAAGTGTTCCCAACTCTGTGTCCTTTTTCTGCTCACCCGAAGACTAGAAGTGCCATCTCGCTGTCACAGAGGGTGATGGACGCTCGGTTTTGCAATAGTTTTTTTTCTTTTTTTATGTAGAACACTTACATGATTTCTCTGGATAGGGTATCCTTGTGTCCGCACAAAGCAGTCGCTTGGTCGAAAGGGAGGGGGGGTGACACGTCGTGACCTCACAATTTCGCTAGTGCGCCGCAAAATGAGAGCAAACAGTGATTCCTTTCCTGTTGTACTTGTGTATGCTTAACCCTCTGTAAGGACACCGCGCTGCAGAAATTGCGGGGACAGCACATGTCGTGCCTTCGCCGTCCAGGCCCCTCCTTTGTGCGGACACATGATACACTATCCAGTGAAATCATGGAAGCGTTATACATAAGAAAGTCACACTTTTGCCTCAAGGGCAAAGTAATGAATGCGATAGCGAGAATTTTGTATGTCACAGGAAGAAAGGCGAGCAGATAGAAACTTGCTGTGTGCTGCTTAAACACAAAGAAGGACGCGTCAATGGAACGCACAAGTATACGCAGGACGAGCGCCAACTGTCATAGTTGTTACATCGACTAGCCCTTACTTTGGCTCGCTAGCTAGCAAATCAATCCTTTCGCAAACGCTGTCACGCCAGCGAGCAAAGTGACATTCGTGCGGTCTATAGCTTGAACGCAAACTCTGCGGTGAGAGCACAAGAAGCACCAAACTCCCCCCTCAAGGAGATAGCGCACGAGCATGGGCGACCATGCCCTGTACGAGGTATGTTCAAAAAGAAACCGAACTGTTGCTGTAACACCTTCACTGCTCGTGGTACAACATTTTAAGCATTGCCCCCTTCATACTATATCCGTCTACTGGCAATACACTGTTCCAATCATTACTACCATTTTTTGAAAGCCTCTTACAACGCACTTTCTGGACTGGCCCGCAGGCCTCTAATCGTATTGTCCTGGATCTCCTGTATGGTTTGGAAACAGCGTTCTTTCCATGCATTCAGGATACAGAAAATAGAAAGAAATTTCATGGCATTAACCTACGCTCATACCCACTTCGTCAGCAACTACTCGAATAGTTTAACGAATATTTTCTCATATCACAGCTTGAACTATCGACGTGGTCATCATCTGTTGATCTGGAAGGTCGTCCAGGCTTGTTATCGTCACCGACCGACATTCTGAAACGCTTGACCCACTCATAGCACTGCGTGCGACTCATATAGTCGTCCCCGTATACTTGTCTAAGCAGCTGAAATGTCTGCGAAAGCTTTCCCAAGTTTTAGCAGAATTTCACACACACACACGTTGTTCTTGGAGCGCTTTTATTGCCATTTTGGCAGAAATCCGAAGAACAGCCTCTCCATTTTCCCACTTTAGCGGCTGTAGCTCGCGAACTAACGGCCAGAGTGAAACGCGCATTTAATCTTGCCGCTACATGCACTTGGTAGGTGCAGCCAGCTCGTCTGGTGGTTGGCGTGCTATTGGAAAAATTCGGTTTCTTTTTGAACAGCCCTCGTATGTCAGGTACAAATCGAAGGCGCACATTCCAATTCCGGCGAAACATTTAGAATTGGGGACCAAAGTCATTAGCAGTGGCACGTGAAGCCACTGCTCGCGTTCGCTGCTGGCGTCGATTTTGGTCACTTAAATAAAAGTTCATTTTAGTCTAGTTGGTACATATTCCTGAGGATAAAATACAGCGCAAAGAATCTTTTTCTCCTTACTTCTGATTTACATGTTTTCGCGTAACTCATACACTATCACCCTTGTCACACTTTGTGGTTTGGAGCTATTGTCCTGTGCACATCCGCGGTAAGGTTGCCTGGGGCTTATAGAGTCACCATGCGGTGGAGTTTTCCACTGTGGCAGGAGCGCCAGAACACACAACTTAGCGGATCAAATAAGCAATATTGAGACGGGACCAGACAAACTGGAACGCGATGCGCCCTGCATTAGTGGCCGGACTTTGGCCAGGCTAGAATGGGAAAGGCGTGCGCGCGTCTATTTTCTTCGTACCCCTAACGGCCAATGTCAGCGAACTTGGGACGGACCACTGCGAGCAACTCAGCTCCGTGTGGTCAGTGGAAAGTGCCTATATTGGCGTATGAAAGAATAGAGCTGTTGTTAGTAAGCGCTTGTACTGTACGTTTCCTACCTTTGTGGGTGTCTTGTGCATTTCCGCTGTTATTTGAGCCTCAGGATTCTGGTCACGGTGTAAGATATATGTGCTGTGATTTTGGTTCAGCCGTCTGGATTCTTCTCTCATCAGGCTCCTTTAACAGCCAAATCATTTCCACTAGCTCGCACCATGACGAGCTACGTGACGCTCTATTTCCCTGGCCGACTGGCGACGACTGGCGCGGCACTACAATAAAAAAAATTGCACCATCTCCCGCCAAAGGGAACCATGTGTAGATGTGAAGCAGCGGGCGCTAACGCTTACACTGGCGGCGGCGTTGACGCTGGCGCTCATCGCAGCGTTGCGCAGGAGAGAAAACTGGGGAGGCGCAAAGCAGGCCGTGATGGAGCAGTGTTTCCTACTGGAACATGCCAATCGCTGCCAATGGGCAATGAGAGACAGAAGACTCCGACTGGACACAGAGACCCGCACGCCGCTTTTAGTTAACGCGCACGCTAAGAATTTTTTATTGTTCAACAACGCACAGGAGAAATCTCCCACCGGCACCACCTTGGAGGTCAAGATCCATTGCCATATATACGGGGTGGCCAGTGAACGGTTGTGCATCGCGAGCAGTCGGTTTTTTCAACCAAGAAACTCGCTAGCAGACGCTGCCTGCGTCGGCGTCGCGAGGCGAGAGAAGGGGGAGCGTAGGAGAGGAGAGAGAGGGGGTGACACGCATGCGCAGTGGGAGTGTGAATGCCGTGGGCAGGGATGCGTAGAGGAGAGAGGGGGGAGCGTAGGAGAGGAGAGAGAGAGGGGGGACGCGCATGCGCAGTGGGAGTGTAGACGCCGCGGGCAGGGATGCCTAGAGGAGAGAAGGGGGGGAGTGTAAGAGGGAGAGAGGAGCGGAGGCGCATGCGCAGTGAGGGTGTGGTTGCCGCGGGGAGGGATGCCTAGAGGAGAGGGAGGGGGAGAGGAGGTTTTTTATTTTTATTTTTTAAAGGGTTTGCGCATGCGCAGTAAGGGTGGGCACGCGGCACACCACCACCACCACCACCACCACCGGATCAAGCTTCGCCATAAGATGCTTCACATCTAAAAAAGGGAAAACGAGCGTTCGTCACCGGCGATGCGACACATACGCAGCGTGGGCAACGATAGAGCAAGGCTAGCGTATTGCATAATTTTAATTTCGCCACATGTGGCGTGCCGTGCTTTTCACCCAAAGCCGGGTGCGTTTGTATTCTGCTTCCCCCAGAATACCCTATAGGTTAAATGGTTTTACCCTGTAGGTTAAACGGTGCACGACAGATTTAACTAAGACAGCGCGCTGCGGAGCGAGGGCCCACGCGCTTGGAAAAATTTGCTTCTAAACTTTGTCTTCGAGGCAACAGCACCGGTGATGGCCAAAATCTGAGGAGAGTGTCTATATCATTATCATTACAATTGCAATCATAGGCGTGCGCAGGGTTCCCCTTCAGGGGGGTGGGCGAAGGTTTATCCCTTCCTATTAAATCAATGTTATGGGCACACTTTGCACCCCCTCCCTTAGGTGACTAGGGAAGGCGGCCGCCCCCTCTGCCCCCCCTCGTGCGCATGCCTATGATTGCAATAAAAATTCCCCATCTCCCGCTAAAGGGAACCATGTGTGGATGCAAAGCAGCGGGGAGATAATTAGCTAGCTTGAGCGGAAGGAACGTCGCCTCTCTCATTTCACGGCAGTGGTCCGGGCGCTGATCGCGGCGCTGCACAGGAGAGAGAATGAGGCGCGCGCGCTCCGTCATTATCATACCGCGGAACTACCGTGGCGCCCCCCAGCGGAGTATGCAGCTGTCACACCACCTGTCGTGCACGCCGCTCCATAGAGGATTCCTAGAGGAGATGACGGGGGGAGACCGTAGGAGAGGAGAGGAGGGAGGGGACGTGCATGCGCTGTGGGGGGTGTGGGATGCGGGAGTCGCACCGTAGAGTAGAGGATTCCTAGAGGAGAGAAAGGGGTGAGCGTAGGAGAGAGAGGGGGAAGGGACGCGCTAGCGCTGTGGGACGCGGGAAGGAGGGACGCATTAAGCGCCCTTCTAAGCCCCCCTTCATGCAAGCAAGATCAAGGAATGGGGTCAACCTGTGCGACAGACACCACCTGCCTAGCCATTGCTAAGCAGCCTCTCTGTGCTCTCGGCCATGACTCTGATGACTGTAGTAGTGGTTGACGGCCTTCATATTACTACAGTGTTCTGATTCGCATAATGGGTGCTTCCCTACTTCATGAAAGTGGCCGGACGCGGGACGTGGGACACGGGACGGGGGACGCGGGACGCGGGAGGGACGGACATAGCCCCCGAGCATAAGATGCTTCGCATCTAAAACAGAAGGAAGGCAAGTGCATAAGCTGGTCGCCGTTGATATCGAAATAGAACTGCAACACTTCGGGTGAACAGAAGAAGGACTGACACGTGGGAACTCTATTTGATCTTCTTCTTGTCTAATTTTTTGCAGGTATGCATGTCGCGGCTACTGTGCGTAGGCGAGCTAGTTCAGTGTTCCTTATATTAACACGTTTCTTGAATAAAAATTTTGCACTAACTCGCGCATAGTTTGGCACAGCGAAGCGCGGGCCGATCGTTGCTCGCTGGGAACCCCCATTTCTCTATAAATCTCTATAGCACTGGACGGCCTTCTTCTCGTATCTTTAGGGTTGTCTTTCTTTCTCCTCTCTTTCCTTTTCGCTTCATTTTACAGCAAAAGCTGTTCTGACATAACAACAAGGGTCGTTCCGGCGCCGTAGTTGTCCGCCGCCGCCGCTGCCGGTGTCCGTAACCAATATCGCACGAAATTAGAAAAAAAACTAAATAAATAAAAAACACCTATGACAGAATGGGAATCGAACCCGGGTCTTCTGCGTGACAGCCCAGCACTGTACCACTGAGCTATGCCGCTGCTTGAAACTGAGGTGCAAACTGGCCCTATGCAGGCTTCATGTCGGGTAAGGAATCGCGTTAACGTGTGTTGTTAAGCGTTTTAGAACAGTAAAGTAAGAACCAGGCGTCACACAATGCGAATTGCGTAAAGAGTGGGGCGTTCAATGCTACAACCCATTACAAAAGCCTCAGGCAAATATCTTCGTCGTCGTCAGCCACAGCATCAACAAAGTGCACATAATGCGTTACAAGAGTGCAACGGGTACCGCGCTTTTCTGAAGAATGACGAATAATGGCATAGCAGACGCTTCCCCACTACAGAAAAATTATAATGATTTATGGCGTAGTGGGTACCATGCAAGTGCGCTTGTAGCAGTTGCCCCAACAGTGTCTTAAAAATGCTCTAAAAAAGGCCGCTTTTACAGCTTTCGCTGTAGCTGTGCAGCGCGTTCCGTGCAGGCCTGGCGGTTTTTATATGCTTTTTTTCTGTTTTCTTTATATTTCTATTTCTCTCTATCTTTCTAGTCTTTTCTCTTTATTTCTTTTATCTCTTTTCTTTTCTATGTTTGTCTCTGTATTTTTCTTCGTCTTTGTATTATTTATATGCGGTGCTTTACTCGCTCCCTTCGTTATACCCTTCTCTTCAACCTAACTTCTCTTTTCTGCTCCCTTGCTATACAATACTATGCAAGTTTATGCTACATAATCTCAGCGTGCCTTGATAGTGCTCGCCATCTGATCCTTAGTATGCGGTTTCGGATCCCGCCACCTCGTTCTATTTCTTCATTTCTTTCTTCATCCGCCCTCCTCCTTACCCTCAGCTCTCTCCTTCACTTTGTGCTTCCTCCTTGCGATACTCAGGACAAAACGGTGCACGTGTTCTGGGATCGAAGCAGAAGACGATAGAGGAAGAAGAGGTCCTGTGCCTGTTAGTGGTGATATTTTAGGCTGCGACATTTTACGCGGAGGTAGAGCAACATCACCGTTAAAAATTTAAGTTGATAGTCAGCAATGTGCCCCGTCGTGTGTTTGCCTGAGCTTTTTCCTCGTTCTTGCCGCGCTGTAACATAATGGGCAAGTACCAACTAGCCTAGTTCGATGTACTCCGAAAGATTTGCATACATTTACGGGGTCAAGGACTCGTCGACGAATCACCGTACTTGATCTCTTGGAGCAACGTGCCTTACTACATAACGAGCCTGACTATACCTGACAGGCTAACTACATTGTTTTCAAATACCATCATACACGACTGTATAACAAATATAGTGATAACTGTAGCTTCGATGGTGATGAAAGTTCCTGCCTTTAAAATGCTGCCGCTGCCAGTTGTCCCGGAGCAGCTTCATACCGCGCAACAATTTCAGCGATGATATTCATGGACATGAAGGTGAGAGAAGAAGTTTTACCAGTGTTTCTGTTGCTTTCCATTCGTTCATGAGTGAACAGCACTAGATAAGTCATGTTCTAGCGTCATTCATTAAATGCCGAATTAAATGGTCGCGGAACACAAAGGATGACATTATTTCAGAGAAATATGAAAGGTGCAAGCGGCGCAAAAATCGCTGGAACAGATAATGTTGCCGGACACGATGTTGCATAAAATTGCACCGAAGGAGCCAATGTGCCGCGTGGTTTGCACCAGCGAAGAAAGCTCAAAATTTCTTGTTACGGCGCACGATCGGTTCTTGGTCTTGTGCATTGCTACGCATCGGGGCTTGTCGGTATATTATCTTGTGGATAAAAGTGTAGCCCACCACTGGGGACGCAAGAAAAACACGAAGCAGACACGCGCTTATCGCCCAATGTGTGTCTCATTATTTTCTTGTTTCCTGTGTTGGGTGCCCAACACCTTTATCCCACAAACTGCCTGTTTCCCTGCAGCTTGGGACGATTCTAGTGTCACCGCCGCGGAGGACCTCTTTGACACTAGTGGACCCGCATCATATCCGGCTGGGACCATAATAGTCGTAAGAACGGTTTCAACGGATCGGCAAACGCGACACAGTCCAACGCTCACGGAAAAGGCGACGGCTACCTCAGCATCCACAGGTAGGCGTACCTTTTGCGATTTTATGTCAGAGGTATTAAAGTGGGTTAGAGCGCAAAGCGTTGCAGTGCCATTTGAACATACATTTGACCATCGTGTGTGCAGCAATGCTAACATTCCCCTTCAGGCAGCCATCTACTATGGAAACCAATGAACATTACCGCTTTTCTCGAGCCCCGCCACACGTCTATTGCTTTATGGTAGCCGATATTACCATTTCGCGTTCTTTATTACCATAAGTTTCAATTAAACTAACCTGTTGCAGAATAAAAATCAGAGAAATCCTACGCATAATGGGAAGACCACACTTGTTACGTCAAGTTTGTGCTTTGTCACGTAGGAGGGAGACAGGCCATGAGTAAATCTGGAGACAAAACAGCGGCTACGATCTGCGATGAGTGCATGAAGGACCTTATGAACTATGACTTCGTGTACAAGAAACTCCGCAATGTATGTGGTCCAGCGACCTCCTAGAGCCCTCTTGAGTGCGTATCCATTGCCACAGGAACACTTGTTTCATGAAGCAAACGTTGAGGAAGATCCCAAGAGGTAGAGACTAACTCGGAAGAAGGGGTAAGAGGGCACATAATGTGGTAGGAGGTGTTCTTTTTTTTCGGCAATGACACCGGTCACGCGTTTGTTGATGACCAAGGCAATATAATCGACGGTGCGCACGGTAGTATGGCATTGGCCCATTGCCCTTGAGTATGAGATCTAGTAATGCATCAGTATGCTAGCAGCCCCGCCACGGTGGTCTAGTGGTTATGGCGCTCGACTGCTGACCCGAAGGTCGCGGGATTAAATCCCGGCCGCGGCGGCTGCATTTTCGATGGAGGCGAAAATGCTTGAGGCCCGTGTACTTAGATTTAGGTGCACGTTAAAGAACCCCAGGTGGTCTAAATTTCCGGAGCCCTCCACCACGGCGTCTATCATATTCATATCATGGTTTTGGGACGTTAAACGCCAGATATTATTACAGTATGCTAGCAGACCCAAAGAAAGGCTTCCGGTGAAGCAGTACGCCGACGCCGTGGCGAAAAAAATTGGTCCGACAACTGTCAAGCTCGCCACCGGCTTTTTCAGTCCTCAGAGCATACCTCTGGGGAGCTTTGCTGCTACTGCCGGTGGCATCGAGTTCTAGTGTGAACGGGGCTTCAGTTAACCCCTTAAGTGATTTATTTTTTTTGAAAATTTCTCAACCAAAATTGCCTATTTTTTTATTGCTGATTTCGAATCTGATTGTACTAAAAAGAAGGTAGTCAATGTTAAAAATTTTTTTTGTCCCACATACTTAGTGAAATCAACACCATAAATTTATTTATGAACAATGCATAGCAAAGCAGCCACCTGCTGCTAATAAAAATAAAAAAAAACCTTAAAAAGGAAACAGCTGCAGACGCCATACCTTAGCCTACACTTGTGTAAGCTAAGCAACCTTGGGCAATTTCACTGGCGAAGCTTCGGGACAGTGGAAAATTTCGAAACACGGCATAACGCAAAGCGGCTTCACTGGCGAGCAGTCGCGATGTTCGCTTCCGAGCTGTCTTAACCATCACCGGAGTAGCTGCTCAATTCACCGTCATCGCTGTCTTCGCTTCTGGACACAAGATAAACATCTGTATCTGAATCATCATCACTCGAAGAAGATGACGGAAATGATGAGCTTCTTTTTCGTGTTGACGGGCCAGCTATGCACGGGTCGCCGCCATCACACGCCATCTTTCCATTCAAAAACCGCGCTCCTGCCGCAGGAGAAAACTAAATCGTCGAGTAAATGCTGCCATCTAGTGGACGACACGTATTCTAAGCCACAGACGAGCTTTTCTTGTCCTGAATAGTAAAGGGGAGTACCTATTCCGCCAGGACGAGCTCTGCTCGTCCAAAGCACTTTGGGGACAGTTTGGGCAGGACGATTCTGCTCGTCCAAAGCACTTAAGGGGTTAAGCATGGCCTACATGGTTACAGCAGCAGGAGGCAGCATATTGTCCGTTGCTGATCTAAAGAAGCCGGCGTTTGGTCGCAGAGGCTGGCGTTCGGTCTGTGGCGTCCCCTCTGTCGCGGTGAGCCGATGCTGGCTGCGCTCTTCTGCTGTGTAAGGCCGAACGTGTTTGTCGCTACTCTAGTATGGTTAGTATGAATATAAAAAAAATATTAGCTAAAGACTGTCAGAGTGGGCTGAACGTCGAAGTGTTGTCTTCAAATTAATTTTTACAGATTTGATGGGCGCCTGTTGGGCCCTCACACGTGGTATCGTCTCACAACACACAAACACCGCAACTTGAAAACCGCATTCCACACTCCATGTAAGTTCCCACTTGTCTGGCCCCCCTGGGCACTCCTCTCTTCCTGGCCATGACTGCGCACATGCAGCTACCAAGGTGCCGACTCTCCGGGAACTGGAGGAAGGGCTGCCCAATCCAGATGAGTACGACACAAACACGGAATGCCTAGCATACCGAAACCCTCTCGATTACTATGGACGAGAACACCTACGGTTCCTTCCACCACACAAACACGCTGGCCACACTACGTCGGGCTTATAGAAACGACGCACCCATTACAAATTAAAACATCACGGTGTTCATAGGTCAAGTAAAATCAACTAAATGTCATATTTCCTCTGTGACGCAAAGTTCATCCGTAGTTACAGTGCCAGTGCAAAGAAATTCAGATATTTTTATTATTGTCAACACTGCAGCTGCACCTGTTTCTCCACAAGTGTAGGGATGTGTAGTGTATAGGTCATTAGAGCTGCACGATTTGTGTTGTCGCCCCTTTAAGCTTAAGCGTTTAACCACGAAATCAATGCACGCAGCGACTACCACGACGCCTGCAACAACGACTACTACATCAACAACGATAAAATCCACGACGACTACAACCACATCAACCACGACCACTACAACGACGAGTGGTACTACAAGTTCTACTACCACGACGACTACAACGACCAAACCGCCCACAGGTAAGCTGCCATTTTCCATATTGTTTTGCACCTAACTTCTTTTTCGGGTATGTTTTCCCAAAGGGCAATGGCATGCAGGTCGAATCAATTGAAAGAGTCTGATGCATAGCAGTACGCATGCACAAGATTATTACATTGTTACAATAGCACATAACCAGGATCAGACAACATAATTAGAGGCCAGCAAAACTAGCCAGTATTGGCAATACTCGTGTCAATATGCAAGCTTGTTGGACAGCAGGCTTCAGCAGGCGCAGCAGTGGCTGTGTTGGAAAAAGCGGGCACTGAACAGTCGTTCACAAAAGCCGTGTCCAGAAAGCACGTGGCCTTTTACAGCGGAACTGGTGCCCACGTTACGTCGCCGCCCCGCCTCATCTGCGAGGTGGTTAAAACTTCAAGAGTCCTCCCCTATGGCGTCCCTCACAATCATATCGTGGTTTTGGAACGGTATAAACCAACAGTTAACATTATCGTGCAAGACGCTACCTCAATCTGGCGGAAATTCATGCAAATTTACGCGACTCAGTGACTGTCCTCGCGCTTTTTTGGTGTTGGAAGGGTTTGCAGTAGATATTCCCATCCGATGGTTGCTGTCCAGGACACACAGGCCTGGAGGGAAATGAGAGGGCCGACGCTCTTGCTCGAGGGCTCACGAACCGAGCAGAGCCTCGTCCGCACTTTCAATCCTTCCAAACACTCCAGGAGGAAACTAACGAGGAGGACAATTCTGGCTCACCAGCGAGGCACGCGACAAAAATACAGCACCCCCCCACAAACCATTAGAAGGGGAGGACGCGATTGACCTCCACAGGATTCAAACAGGGGGTCTTTCCCAACCTTCAAAGATTACATAAAATTTTTCCAACGCTGTATGGGCACGCCTATCCGTGGTGTAGCGGCTCGCCATCGCTATATCACATAGCGTGGGGATGGCTATACCGACCACCAAATTTAGATACCTTTTTAGGTCAATAGAGGCTCTCTAATACTTTCGAGCAATGGGAGGCACAGCTCGCCAGCTCTGACCTAGAGGTGCTGAGAAAAGGGACCTACTGGTAACGGCGCCTGCTGGTGCCTAAGGGCGGGAATTTACAAGCGATGAAGGTGGCGCCGCGATACGATGATTGCTGCAAGGTTTGAGATTTCACGGTTTCAATTGTTTTTTCATAGCTGGCATTCGCATGGAATCAAGTCGACATCTTCGAAATATTAAAAAACCAAGGTATTGCCAATCAATGTTTGTCTCAGTCCTTACACTGAATGCTTCTAATCATTTCGCTCCAGTGTTCAAATTAAGTGTTACTCTGCGGTAAGTGTTATTGGCAGAATTTTCGATAGCAGTTTTACAGTTTCGCACATCTATTAATGGGCATCAAATATATATAATTCCCTCGCAAAACTTTTGTTCTGGCATCTCATCTCTCCCTTATTATAGTTTTATTCAGTGGGAAGCTCCTGTAAGATTCATTGTGCGCAATTGCATCTTGACCACTCCTGCAAAATTTCACATTGCTGCGTTATGTGTAATAATACAAAATAAATAGACTCATTACATATCCGAAAGGCTCATGCTCTGCTTTTTATTACCTGCCCACAGTAAAGGCAATCATCTGTACCGTAGGCAAGGGAGCCAAGAGAAAAGAAATGTACCCTCCAGACAAGTACTGCGACTACCTCTTCTACACCAACGTGCTCACAGCCTTAGGCCGAATTGACTCCGAAAAGGACTCTGGCAGCTGGTATCTCTTCCAACTCATGGCACCGAAGTACAAGCACATGGAGCTAGGAATTTCATTCAGCTTGAATTAAGTATTCGACGTCAAATTATTCTTGAAGACAGAAAATTCTACCTAAAAATAACGCTTTTAAACAGATATATTTGCACATAATGAATGTAAGCAATGAATTGGAGCTGGAGTAAACAGGGAGCCAGTTTACCTGATAAACCATTCGTGCTCTCTAAGAAATAGATCGAGTAAAAAGGGTGTCTTTTTTGTCCCACAACAATAATCGTTATCTATCTCGCGTTGCTTTCGTTGCATTATCGAAGCGCACCCGGCACTTGCAAACACGACCTGCGCGTTATGAGCGTGACATAGCATTGCTGATGGGAAAGTGGCCAGCGCCGAGTTTTCAAGAAAGGAAGCGCAAGCAAGCCAGATGACGATTATTGTTGTGGGAAAAAAACGCCCTTTTTACTCGATCCTTTTTTTTAGAATTGGGGAACAGCTTTGTAATAAATTATGTGATCAAACATTGAATATTGAAAAAGGCAGGTCAAATTTGTATTCGTCAATATCTCGAACTGTCAATATTAAGCAAGAGGCACCCCTAGAAAACACTAATTCAATTACAGCAGCAAAAATTTGGTAGGTTCGATCACAAGATGTGAAAATGAAAAGTAATTGGCGAAGTGATTTTAAGGGGGTGTCGACAGCTGCATCGACGTTTTGTGCGCCTCTAGCTGCAGCACTGTTGCCGCAATTTGACAAAAGTAAGTTAATATTGCAAGTCAAATTATATCTGCTTTGATTATCACAAAAATAAAACAGGCGATGAAAGGTAAGAAATTCTCGGTATGGCACAATGTAACCTGGAACGTCGTGCAACTTCTTCATAACGCGGGCAACGATTATAATAAATAGATGATGTTAATATTCAGGAACTTCACTAGCCGATTAATCATTCTTGTCAAGAAAAAAATGTCGATCATATGTGTATCTACTAACAGGGGCAACACATATTCAAGAAGGCATATAAAGTGATTTTGCTCCTCTAGAACGAGAGCTGGTTGCAAGAAGCAATCAAGGACTTTTGACCAATAATCATTAAACCAATAAATAATATGTAAAATATTGGCCGGGCATATAGCGCAGTTCTACAACGACGTCGGTTAGGTGAATAACTAAAAACGATAGTTCCGTTCGTAGCAGCAGAACGCTTCACGAGTTTCAATATGCGACTGCAGAGCGCATTTACTTGCGCAATGCCACACACGCGCAGACGGACCACGGTTTTCTCGAGACCGTGCGACACTACTCAGCGTAATATTGAAGTCTTCATGTTAGTCGGAGAAACGTAAATAAACAGTAACGCTAGTTTTGTGAATACGTGATATTGGTAAAATTTTTGAGCAGTTCTATGGTTTCACAGGTAATACTTGCCTTTTTTTATTGCGACTAATAAAGCTAACCTATCCTACAACCGCAGCCTTTATGTAACGCAGCTTTTAAATGTAATATCAACCGTGCCCTACTGAAGTTGAGATTCTCGCTAAGACGACACGTTATGCGGGCTTAATAATTGAGGAAAAATCTTTGGCTCCTAGTTGGAACGAAGTTCCATCTTCATCAGCGGCAGCGTCATGATTACCATCGTTGGTTCAACCAAATGGTTCAACACGCCCTTTTGATAACTCACCAATACTCGTAAGGCCACTTGCAGGGTATCATTTACCTTGTAATTCCTGTGTTCTTGAGCTGGCGCTTCGATGCACTGCTTTGTAGAAGCTATAAGTGGCCTTCGTTTGTTCTCTTCATAAGGGATACAGATGTGTCAATAATAATACGGCAACAATGCCACAGCGGTAACGCCATGCGAACACGGCTTTATTTCCTTCGCTTCCTTTATTAATAGGTGCTGCTACTGTAGGAGACGAGATGTTCCTTATTCTGGCAAAAACTTTAAACGGCGCTGACCGAGGTGAAAAATTTTTAGTGATGGTTCATTCATTTCTCATTCATGGTGAACAAGGCTTTCATCAGGAAGCTAAGACGTGAACGAATATTTTTTCACCGTGGTGGTCGGCTTCGTTAAATGTTTTTTTCCAATTCATGATCCCGACTGGACGAGATTTCTAGAGAGTCTTGAATTCATCGTTTATTATTGGGGCCGAAACATTTCTTCGCTTCTTGCTGGTCACAGTACTAGCACATTAAGGATATCATGTTTGTTTTTTTTTCTTACATATTGCCACGCGCGTTTTGTATTATACTTGTGCTGTGTTCGGTTTACGCCCAAAAAGACTGTAAGCAATGCTCAGCACAAACCGCGCCTCATTTTTTCTAGAAGCTTCGCGTTTATTGTAGATCGTTGTGTTAAGGTTGCGCACAAGACGCGAACACGCGAGCTTATTCCAGAGCTTTCGCGACAACCACTGATAAGACTGGAATGTTCGATGACACGCGTATAAATGCCGACGCGCTTCACCGCTTGTCAGTTGATCGACGGCCGACGCTCCGTTCACCACTATCAGTGCTAGTGCTTATTGCTGTAATCCGACTTTCAGTTTACCGGCCACAAGTTCGGCCTAATAAACAGTTTCATCGTGAACATACCGACTGCTGCTTGGGTCAACGTCACGACCACGTGACATCTGGTGGAGGTGCTTCACGGCCAATGTACCGAACGCCCCCCCTCAAGCCGTGAACCCAGCCCACTTCGCGAAGAAAACACGGACACCATCAGTGATAGTCGAGCCAGCCGCAGGCTGAAAGGACTCCCCCCGCAGCACGGACTCCTACCGGACAAGCCAAAAGCCACGGTGACGAAGACTACAGGGACAATGACAGCCGCTGTGTCCCCAGCAACGATCGTGATCCAGCCCCCGAGAGAGGCACCGACTTTCCATGGATCGCCAAGTGCGGACCCCGAGACCTGGCTAGAGACGTACGAACGCGTCGCGACTATGAACAACTGGGACTCGGACGAAAAACTGCGACGCGCCTACTTCTACCTCGAAGACGCCGCAAGGACGTGGTTCGAAAACAGGGAGTCCACGCTTCGAACATGGGACCTCTTTCGCGGCGCTTTCTTGGCGGCGTTCGCGAGCGTCGTCCGAAAGGAAAGGGCCGCCGCCTTACTGGACACACGAGTGCAGCTCCCGAATGAGAGCGTCACCATCTTTTCGGAGGAGATGACGCGGCTTTTCCGGCACGCCGACGCTGACATGCCCGAGGAAAAAAAGGTCCGGTTCCTCATGAGAGGAGTAAAGGAAGAACTCTTCGCCAGACTTGTACGCAACCCCCCGAAGACGGTCTCGGAATTCGTTTCGGAGACAACCAACGAGAAAGTGCTAGAACTCCGCAACGGGCAATACAACCGCCGCCTGCCTACGACGAGCTACGCGGATGCTCAAGCGCTGAAAGCCGACGACCTACGCGAAACGATCTTAGCGATCGTTCGAGAGGAACTGCGCAAGTTCTTACCCTCGCCCCAGCCTCAAGTAGACTCGATCGCAGACATTGTTCCTGACGAAGTGCAGCAAGCGTTGGGAATTCCCGAACAACCACAGCCCCAGCCGCAGTCCTTGAGTTACGCTGCTGCAGCCCGACGCTACGCACCCTCTCAACGCCCCCCATCAGGACGCCGCAGAGCAGCACTACCATCGCCAGACGCTGCCGCCACCACCACCACCGCCATCTCGCCCGCCTGCCGGCCAGCGGTACACGCCGAGGAAGACCGACATCTGGCGAGCCCCCGACCACCGTCCACTCTGCTACCATTGTGGAGAAGCCGGCCACACGTACCGCGGATGCCAGTACCGACAGATGGGGCTACGTGGATTCGCCGTCAACGCGCCGCGTCCGCAGCCAGGCGAACGGCCTCGTGACATCGACGACTACCTCACTGGAACACAGTGGCGAGAACGACGACCTTCCCGCTCGCCGTCGTCCGGCCGCTACATGTCACCGCACCGCCGGCAGTACAATGGCCCAAACCGGGGCCGGGCGCCTAGCCCGTATCCGGGAAACTGAAGGCAGCAACCGATGGAGGTGCGGTTGCTGTACGACGAAATGCCGAAGATCCTCCGCGGCCGCCGACAACGACAACGCGAGGAAACCAGGGAGAATACGACGTGAAGCAGACGAAGCCCTCCCGAACAAACGTCGCGGACCGACGAAGACGTCACGACGCAACAAGCAAGCAGCGCAACAAACCGACGTAGCCGTGATCCGACTCCGCGACCCAACCGCAACGGACGACGACGAACCAGCGACCTCGGCGTAATATTCGACGGTCACAACGTCACCGCTCTCGTTGACACTGGAGCCGACTAGTCCGTCGTCAGTGGGCCTTTCGCGACGAAGTTGAAGAAAGTGCAGACTGCTTGGCAAGACCCTGAAATCCGTACCGCTGGGGGTCATCTAAGAAAGCCAGCCGGTGTTTGCACAGCAAGTCACCATCAATAACTGCACCTATCCAGCCAGCTTTCTAATCCTACAGCACTGCTCCAGGGACGTAATACATGGGATGGACTGCCTAAGTAAACACGGCGCCGTCATCGACCTAAGGTCTGAGTCGATAACACTAACTTCAGAAAAATTACACCATCTCCCGCTAAAGAGAACCATGTGTAGATGTGAAGCAGCGGGCGCTAACGCTTACACTGGCGGTGGCGTTGACGCTGGCCCTATCGCAGCGTTGCGCAGGAGAGAAAACTGAGGAGGCGCAAAGCACGCAGTGATGGAGCGGTGTTTTCTACTGGAACATGCCAATCGCTGCTAATGGGCAATGAGAGACAGAAGACTCCGACTGGACACAGAGACCGGCACTCCGCTTTTAGTTAACGCGCACGCTGCGAATTTTTATTGTTCAACAACGCACAGGAGAAATCTTCCACCGGCACCACCTTGGAGGTCAAGATCCATTGCCATATATACGGGATGGCCAGTGAACGGTTGTGCAGCGCGAGCAGTCGGTTTTTTCAACCAAGAAACTCGCTAGCAGACGCTGCCTGCGTCGGCGTCGCGAGGCGAGAGAGGGGGAAGCGGAGGAGAGGAGAGAGAGGGGGGTGACACGCATGCGCAGTGGGGAGTGTGAACGCCGTGGGCAGGGATGCGTAGACGAGAGAGGGGGGGGAGCGTAGGAGAGGAGAGAGAGGGGGGGACGCGCATGCGCAGGGGGAGTTAGACGCCGCGAGCAGGGATGGAGAGAGGGGGGAGTGTAAGAGGGGAGAGAGGAAGGGAGGCGCATGCGCAGTGAGGGGTGTGGTTGCCGTGGGGAGGGATGCCTAGAGGAGAGAGAGGGGGAGAGAAGGTTTTTTATTTTTATTTTTTTCTTTAACTGTTTGCGCATGCGCAGTAAGGGTGGGCACGCGGCACACCACCACCACCACCACCACCACCACCACCACCACCACCACCACCACCGGATTAAGCTTCGCCATAAGATGCTTCACATCTAAAAGCGCTGCCTACCCAGACGACGCCAGGGAGCCATGCATTGAACGTGATAGAAGAGCACGTCCCCGTTCCGCCTCTCTCCAGCGTCATCATTTCCGTCGGCACCGAAAAACCCGCAGACTTCGAAGGCGTCATCGAGGGTGATCAGCACCTGCTTGTAAACCGTCAGATTTGCGTCGCACGAGGCACCGCCGAGTTGCGTGAAGGGAAAGCAACAGTGATGCTTACGAACTTCAGCAACGAATACAAGCACGTGAGCAAAGGCACGACGGTCGCCTACATCGAAGACATTGTGGAAACCAGCGACGCCCTCGCCCTCGCTGAGTTCACCGAACATGCTACGACGAACCAAGCTCATCAACTAACTTTCGACGTCAATCCGAGCCTTCCGACGCATAAACAAGAACAGCTCAAAACCCTGCTCCTGCAATACAAGGATGGCTTTTCGTCGTCGTCCAGAGTTCGACAGACACCAGTCGCACAACACCGCATCATAAAAGAGGAAAGTTCCAGGCCACTACGTCAGAGCCCATACAGAGTTTCAACGAGGGAACGCGAAGCATTAAAGAAACAAGTGGACGAAATGGTACGCGACGACATCATCCAGCCTTCAAAGAGTTCGTGGGCGTCACCCGTGGTGTTAAGAAAAAGGATGGAACCCTACGCTTCTGCGTAGATTATCGTCGCCTGAACAAAATCACGAAAAAGGCCGTGTACCCTCTCCCACAGATAAACGACACCCTCGATCGGCTCCACAACGCGAGGTACTTTTCGTCGATGGACCTCAAGACCGGCTATCGGCAAATTGAAGTCGACGAGAGAGACCGAGAAAAGACCGCGTTTATAACACCAGACGGCCTCTTCGGGTTCAAGGTCATGCCCTTTGGTCCTTGCTCGGCGCCTGCGACTTTCCAACGGGTTATGGACACAGTACTGGCAGGATTGAAGTGGCAGACTTGCCTGGTGTACCTGGACGACGTCATTGTGTTTGCTTCAAACTTCGACGAACCCTTCCGGCGACTTGACGCAGTACTTCAAGCAATCAAGACCTCCGGCCTCACCTTGAAGCCTGAAAAGTGCCGCTTCGCAAACGAGGAGCTCTTGTTCTTGGGTCACGTGATCAGCAAGTCCGGAGTACGCCCCGATCCTCAAAAGACAGCCGCCATCGCTATTTCCCGCCACCCGCCGACAAGAAGGCCGTCCGTCGATTTCTCGGCCTGTGCGCCTATTACAGGCGGTTCGTCAAAAATTTTGCCCGCATCGCCGAGCCACTCACTAACCTTACCAGAACCGACGTCGAGTTCAAGTGGGGAAACACCGCAAGAAGAAGCATTTCAAGAACTAAAACGACACCTGCAAATGCCTCCGTTACTTGCCCATTTGGACGAACACGGCGAAACAGAAGTGCGCACTGACGCAAGCAGCGTGGGACTCGGCGCCGTCCTTGTGCAGAAGACGGACGGACTGGAAATGGTTATAAGTTATGCTAGCCGGTTGCTATCCAAGGCAGAGGCCAACTATTCAACAACAGAAAAAGAGTGCCTCGCCATCATCTGGGCTACGTCGAAGTTTCGCCCCTACCTCTACGGCGGGCCCTTCAAAGTTGTGAGCGACCAGCACGCCTTGTGTTATCTAGCTAACTTGAAAGACCCTTCAGGTCGTCTCGCAAGATGGAGTCTCAGACTTCAAGAATTCGACGTTACCGTCGTTAACAAGTCCGGACCAAAGCATTCTGACGCCGACTGCTTGTCTCGCGCCCCCGTCGACCCGCCGCCACAGGACGACCTTAATGATGACTGCTTCTTGGGAACCATAAGCACCGATGACTTCGCTGAACGACAACGAGCCGATCCGGAACTCAAGGGCCTTAGAGTATACCTCGAGGGCAAGGCCACCATGGCTCCAAAATTATTCAAACGAGGACGGGAGTCGTTTTTCTTGCGCAACGGCATTCTCCTAAAGAAAAACTTCTCGCCACTTCGGGCCGACTCCCCTCGTCATAGTACCTTCAGCGTTACGTCCCGAAGTTCTGGACGCTCTGCATGACGACCCGACGGCTGGACACCTTGGATTTTCCCGTACGCTCGCGAGGATACAAGAAAAGTACTACTGGGCTCGCCTCACTGCCGACGTCACCCACTACGTGAAGACCTGCCGAGATTGTCAACGACGGAAGACACCACCCACTAGGCCAGCCGGACTTCTGCACCCCATCGAGCCACCTCGCCGACCGTTCCAGCCAATCGGCATGGACTTACTGGGGCCGTTCCCGACGTCGAATTCCGGAAACAAATGGATCTTCGTAGCAACGGACTACCTCCCCCGCTACGCCGAGACAAGGGCGCTGCCGAAGGGCAGTGCATCCGAGGTAGCAAAGTTCTTCGTCGAGAACATCGTACTGCGTCATGGCGCCCCAGAGGTCCTCATTACCGACAGTGGTACGGCCTTTACAGCGGACCTAACGCAGGCGATCCTGAGGTACAGGCAAACATGTCACCGCCGGACCACCGCCTACCATCCACAGACCAATGGCCTCACCGAGCGTCTAAATAAGACCATCGCCGATATGCTGGCCATGTACGTCGACGTCGAGCACAAGACGTGGGATGCCATCCTTACGTATGTAACCTTTGCATACAACACGGCGGTACAAGAAACGACGCAGATGATGCCATATGGATTGGTCTATGGAAGGACCCCGGCAACGACGCTCGACGCCATGTTGCCCAATGTCTGCGAGGAGGAAAACGTCGACGTCACCGCGTACCTTCAGCGCGCCGAAGAAGCCAGACAACTCGCCCGTCTGCGCATCCAGAGCCAGCAAAAGACCGATAGCCCTCGATACAACCTTCGAAGACGCCACATGGAATACCAACCCGGTGACCGTGTATGGGTCTGGATGCCAGTTCGCCGACGGGGACTTGCGAGAAGCTTCTTCGACGATACTTCGGACCCTACAGGGTACTTCGACGTTTCGGCGCACTCGACTACGAGGTTGTCTCTGACGGCATTACGAACTCTAAGCGGCGCCGTGCGCGACCTGAAGTCGTCCATGTCGTGCGCTTGAAGCCGTAGTACGCGCGTTAGTGAACCTGAGGACTGTAATTTTTGCTTTATTATTGTACTTTCGTGCTCGTGCTAATTGTACTTTCTTGCTTTATTATTTTATTTATTGTTGCATGAAATCCCCCTAGAACCTTCGCGTTTATTGTAGATCGTTGTGTTAAGATTGCGGGCAAGACGCGAACACGCAAGCTTATTCCAGAGCTTTCGTGACAACCAGTGATAAGACTGGAATGTTCGATGACACGCGTATAAATTCCGACGCGCTTCACCGCTTGTCAGTAGATCGACGGCCGATGCTCCGTTCGCCGCTATCAGTGCCAGTGGTTATTCCTGTAATCTGACTTTCAGTTTACCGGCCACAAGTTCGGCCTAATAAACAGTTTCATCGTGAACATACGGACTGCTGCTTGGGAGAACGTCACGACCACGTGACAATATTGTCACGTGGTTGTGACGTGGACGAAGGCAACAGTCGGCGTGTCAAAGAAGCTCTGCAATTCGCAGCACCTGTGGCCGGCAAACTGAAAGTCAGACTACTGCAATACACACTGGCACTGATAGCGGCGAACAGAGCGTCGGCCGTCGATTAACTAATTCGCTGCAAAGCGCGTCCGCATTTACACAATCGGCGTCGAACATTCGAGCGTTAACGCTGGTGGCTCAGTTTGATCCAGAATAAACTCGGCTGTTTCCGTTTGCGTGCTCAAGCCGAATAGATGATCCGGAAACTATCTAGAATGCTCTCAGAGATTCTGGTGCGGATTGCGCAAGGCAGCATCTACACGTGCAATACGCCGGCAACATAAATCATAGGAAGGAGGGTGTGTGGCATTGTCCCCTTATGAAATAATATGGTGCCGATGCTTTAACAGAATGTGGAGGTACAATACTAAGGCAAGAAAGTACGATGAGCAACACGTACAAGCAATAAAGCAAAATAATAAAGCAACAACGACATGCAGTCCTCAGGTTCGTTAACGCGCATAAAACGGTCTGAGGCGGTCGACATGGACGACTCCAGGTGGCGCATGGCGCCGTTGAGAGTTCGTAATGCCGTCGGGGACAACCTCGTAGTACAGTGTGCTAAGACGTCTTAGTACCCTGCACGGGCCGAAGTACCGTAGCAGAAGCGTCGTCGAAGATTGTAACGGTGGCGGCCGGTCGCTTGTTGATTCTTCTAGCGGTGGCGGGCGAGTTGTCGGACTTTTATGGCGCGCTCAATGTAGACAGTCGCGTCAAGGTTTTCTTGGTCGGTGACATTGGGCACCATTGCGTCAAGCGTCATTGCCGGGCTCCTTCTATAGACCAACTTGGGCGGTGTCATCTACATCGTTTTCTGCACAGCCGTTTTGTACTCGAAGGTCACGTGCAGAACGATGGCATCCCACGTCTCGCATTCGACGTCGACGTACATGGCCAGCATGTCGGCAATGTTCTTATTGAGACGCTCTTTGAGGTCATTGCTCTGTGGGTGGTAGGTGGTGGTGCGGCGGTGGATTGTCAGGCTATATCCCAAGATCGCCTGAGTTAATCAGCAGTAAAGGCCGTACCTCTGTCGGTCATGAGAACATCTGGGGCGCCATGATGATGGACGATGTTCTCAAAGTAGAACTTGGCTACCTCGGCCGCACTGCGTTTGGGCAGGGCCTTTGTTTCGGCGTAGCGGGTGAGGTAGTCGGTAGCCACGACGATCCAGTTGTTTCCGCTAATCGACGTTGCGAACGGCCCCGGTAGGTCCACCCGATTTTCTGGAACGGCTGGCGAGGTGGCTCGATCGGCTGAAGAAAGCCTTCTGTCGGCGGTGTCTTGCATGGCTCTCAGTCTTGGCATGTTTTTACGTAGCGAGCGACTCTACGGAAAAGCGTGCGGGAAAGACCGAGGTGTCCAGCCGTTGAGTCGTCGTGTAGCGCCTGGAGGATTCCCGTTCGCAATGCTGAAGGCACCACGAGAAGATACTTGGCTAAAAATGCTGCCAAGTTCTTCATTTGCACGCCGTTTCGCAAGGAAAACAACACCAGTTCTCGCTTTAATGCCTTCGGAAAAACGGGGGTCTAGCCCTAGAGGTATTCAATCAGCAGCCGTCATCCTCCCGGTCATCCTGTGGCGGCGGGTAGACGGAGGCGCGAGACAAGCAGCCGGAGTCAGAGTGCTTTCATCCGAACATGTAAACGCACTTACCGTCTAATTCTTAAAGTGTCAGACTCCAGCGAGATGATCTCAAGGGTGCTTCAAGTTAGCTAGCCAACACAAGGCGTGGTGGTCGCTCATAACTTTAAAGGGCCTGCCGCAGAGGTATCGGCGAAACTTAGACGTTGCCCAGATGATGGCAAGGCACTCCTTTTCTATTGTGAAATATTTGGCATATGCCTTGGATAGCGACCGGCTAGCATAAATGATAAACCTTTCCACTCCATCACGTCTCTGGGGAAGAGCAGCTCCGAGTCCTACGCTGCTTGCGTCGGTGTGGATTTCCGTATCAGCGCATTCGTCGAAATGCGCAACTATTGGGGGCGTCTGCAAGCGTCCTTTCTATTCTTCAAATGCTTGACTTGCGCCACTCCTCACTTGAATTCAATGTCGTTCTTCGTAAGCCGAGTTAGTGGCTCAGCGATGCGTGAATATTCCTTGACTAAGCGTCTGTTATAGGCGCACAAGCCGTGAAATCGGCGTATGGCCTTCTTGTCGGTGGGCCGTGGGAAGGCAGCGATGGCAGCTGTTTTCCGTGGGTCGGAGCGAACTCCAGACTTGCTGATAACGCTACCCAAGAACAGGAGTTCCTCGTACACGAAGCGGTGCTTTTCTGGCTTCAGGGTGAGTCCGGAGGTCTTCATTTCTTGAGGTACAGCTAAAAGACGCTCGGAGATGTTCGTCACATCTTCGGCGACTTGAAAACACAACGTCGTCGAAGTACACAAGGCAAGTCTGCTACTTTAAGCCTGCCGTTACGGTATGCATAACACGTTGGAACGTCGCAGGGGCCGAAGAAAGACCGAAGGACATGACCTTGATCTCGAAGAGGCCGTCTGGTGTGATAAAGGCAGTCTTCTTGCGGTCTCTCGAGACACAAGCACATTTTTCGTGGAGACTTGCCGCCATTTCTAATAATATGCCAAAGAACGCCACTGACTGACCTCGATTATCGCGGGCAGATTTAACGTAACGTTCTTGCGAAAATATTTATTTGACTTAAACAACGCACTATATCGAATTGACATGTATAGGCGTCGTATTTCATTTCAAATTTCCAATGCAGGAATGTCACGCCAGCCGATTTGGACAACGCATCAGCAGAACTGGACGAGCTGCGTGGGCAAGGCATAAGGCACTACGGACTCCTCACCGTGCTTGCGTTTCCAGAGGAATTCAGTGTTACAATACTGTCCATGAAATCTATCATTCAGGTGCGTGTGGTAGGCAGCGCTGTTTATTGGACCTCGGTTTCGGTACCTACAGTAGCCGCGCTAAACAATATCTTACGTTCTTTTTTTACCACAAACTTACTTTCGTCAACTTGTTATGTAGTAAATTACGCTTAAGACCGCAGTAATCCTGCAGGCCAGACCTTGATGTACTGTACATATTGTAACACACGCCAGTCGATTCCACCATAGACGCGCCTTGATGGACTTCTGATGCAAACACGGGCATGACGTGGTCTTTATATTTTAACGCTTTGATCAATCGCCTTAACTTAGATGAAGATATTAGTTTCGGCAGCTGAAAGGAGGATGACTAAGGGAAGGTTATGCGCCCTCGTATTCACAATATTTTAGTTCCTAGCAAGCAAAAACGCCCTCCCATAATTTTATGGTTTTATATTTCGATGGATAATATTTTAATACAGAACCTAAAACTGAACGCAACCTGCAGGGATAAATGAAAGCCGCGTACATGTGCCTGTACTAAAATATAATATATCTGGTGGACCTTGTAGCGCATAAAAAAGAAGAAACCTCTAGTGATATTTAAAAGAAAATTTACTCTGGTTCCGAGAGCGCGCTCGACCTTACCCGGACTGTGCTAGAGGTCTAAGTGTACCTAATGAGCCAGTTCTCCGACGGCCAACACTCTGCTATGCCCCGAAATAATTCGTTTCGGAGACCCTAACTCAGCCTGGAAGTGCCTTCACTGCGGAAAGACAGCAGATGTGTTTCACATGGCGCCGATATGCACCCAAAACCCCTCTTTTTCCACCTTTCCCATCCCCCCACACGAGAGGCATGGGCGACCACTCTCCGCAACGCCGCTGGACTGAAGGCGCAACGGGCGCTAGTCGAAAGGGCGGAAAGGGTGGCTCAGCCCTGCGATCCCCCCTGTCGTCAGGGGCCATTGACACAGACCTCAGAAACCTGTCTCTATTTTAACAAAAGTTAGTATTTCATCTTTTTGTTTTATGGACAGTCCAGATATGCAGACACATTCGCTCGCGTGGGCTCTGTTATCCAGGTAGTACTCTGATGCTTTGAGCTGTAGTTCACATGATTCATGTTATCGTTTTTAATAGCGAAAGCAAGTACACTTGAGTAATAATGCTGTTGGAAAAAGATCTACGAAGAAGAGACAGAAGAAGCTCCCGTGCTTGGAACTCACGAGCTAGAGCAGTAGCCTACGGAGTCGGGATGCGGTTAATTTTAAATTAACACGTTTTTTCACTCACCGGGAGGCTTGATCATCTTGAAATGCTGCAAACTCCCTAGAACATGCGCACTTGGTACATGTTTTCAGGAGGAACGTAAATGGAAGGCGTTTGCCAACTTTTCTTTCTCAGAGCTGTACATTCGCACTATTCGCAGCTAATAATTTGCTGGAGGTGTTTACAGGCCTTAGTGGAATCTCTCAAGTGCTACCCGTGAGGCATAGCAGATAAAGGAATGGATGGAAGCTAATAGAGGCTTTGAGCCTGCCCGCATACTTTACACGTTACCGTGTTACGGAATACTGGGTGTACTCTACGCAGGCAGGCACCTTTGCGGAAGGTAGACTTGCTTTCACGGAACGTAAAGTACTCCTGAGATGCGCTTTTCGTTTACCACAGTACATCGCGAATGCACGTCGGTCGTGGCTACTCGCGATGTCCGCTTAACGGAGACTCCGTCATCAAGTCAAAATAGGCCGAAGTGGGAGCGTCAATTCGTACGACCACGTTGTTTCAGTCGGATCCCCGAAGCTAAAGTCGCCTAGGATACCGATGCCGTAAATGTGGGAGACCTCAAACCCCCGAGAGGCTGTATATATGGTGTCATCCAGAGGGCAGGCAAGCATGCACAAAACTATTATTGCAGAAACACGGGGCATTCTACTTCTGGTGTAAATTACTTGTCGCTTCGTAGCAAGAAATGAATTCCCTTTTTAATATTTATTCGCTCAAAAACACTACACAAGATCAAACGTGTCTGATAGTGGTTACACAAAACTCCACAAGATGTCGACACCATCGTCCCGTAACCGGACTTCTAGACGTTACTGAAAATAAGTAACCGTTCATAATTATAATTACTTCCCTTAATATGTAATTATTTACAGTAGTTAGAGCCCCAGAAAAGTGACTGAACCATTACAAAAATGTAACCGATTACTTTTCCGTTACTTTCTTTTGCAACTTTTATTGCCGTAACACAATAACACAAGTTTACTCAAACTACAACGAACTACTGTGGCTTGCGTGGTAGAATGCCACTGTTCCCGTTAACGGGAAGGCAATCGCCGGGCGGATTCCAAGGGCTGACATATCGGCCCTCCGAAACGCACCACGAAAGCACGGACAATTTAGAAGTGGTCCCTTCAGTGCGCCAGCGAACGCCGGTTGTGGCCCAAAGACCGAGTCAGAGCCGAGAGTTGATAACACATACAAAATATATTCTCAGATAAGGCAGTACAACCAACACACAAACATGCACACTTGGCAGGTGTCAAATATAACACAACTCACAACGTAACTATGATGGTGTTCAGAACAACGGGAACAAACAAGTCGCGCTACAATGCAATCTCATGCATTAAACTATCCAAGACAATAAAGACTAGAATGTTCATCAAACGCATTCAGTCCAAGTTCTTGGAACTAATCTTGAATGCTTCTCTTCCAGGAAAACACTCCCAGAAAAGTCCAGCGCTGTTGTCGTCCCGATCCTCCGAGCTTTCCCTTTCAGGAAAGGCTCCTCAAAACTTTCGCAGCTCCCACGGCGTCGTCATTCGATTCTGCCAGATCGACTGACCGCACGTCAGCAATCAAACTTCACCGACAACACCATCCTTCACTCACGAACTGAGTGGAAACTCACTTACTCCCACTGGAGTACTCGCTAACTCTTCGCTGGCTCACTCACTCACTCACTCACTCACTCACTCACTCACCACCACTCACTCACCACCACTCACTCACTCACTCACACTCACTCACTCACTCACTCACTCACACTCACTCACTCACTCACTCACTCACTCACTCACTCACTCACTCACTCACTCACTCACTCACTCACTCACTCACTCACTCACTCACTGTTCACTCCTCCGTCATCGCTTGCTTATATTCGCTCGCCTGGATTTCACGCCGCCGTTAAAAATCAGCGTCGCGCGCATATTTGAGCGCTAGTTTGTGACATAGAGCGAGGGCTGGAGGCTTGCTGTGGCTTCTCTGATTTAGTGTTACACCTTGTTAGCTTTAAGCGTCATTGTTTCTCAATCTTAGCGTGGCTGATTTTTGCATGTTTCCTCGTATAGACGTCAGCTGCATCACTAAACTCTTAACCCTCTCAGTGAATGCGCTGGAACGACGGGTGGTATCATAATGTAGGAACAAATTGCGCACTAGCTCGTAGTTGCGCAGCAGTTCGATGTTAGTGCACATGTCCTCTATGAAGATTTGCTGCTCTATGTGCTTGGTGCTCAGCTCAGGTGCCGCAGATAAAGCCAAGGAAAGGTGAAAAAACAGACTGCGTAGGGACTTCCGGTTTTTTGAGAGGCCTAGGGGGGGGGGGGGGGGGGTTCTTACACATTGGTCTCATATATTTCGGGACCGCAAGTGCCACGGAAGACGTAATTTCGGGAAAAGCAAAGTAATTGCTTACCTGTAACCATTTGCTAGAAAATATAATTCAATTAACAGGACCGTTACAGTTTCGAAAGAAAAATCGAATATATTTCAAAATTACGAGAAACTGTGATTGATTGAAAGTAATCGATTACTTGTAACGTGTTACGTACAACTCTGCCGGTGACCCGGTATTCCTTCATCATTTTGTGTACACCGGAATACCGTACACGCTCACACATTTATTACCGTTTTTGCCTCTGAATCTTTTATATTTTGAACACAGCTGAAACGTAGTTCTCATCACCGGTTAGTGGTTTCCGCAAACGTAAACTTATACGTTTACGTACATACGCAAACGATAACGTATAGGGAGCTGGGACTACGCAAAAACATGCGTTCCGGTAACACGGTAAACTTAATGCAGTATTCTGGTTACACGATAATGTTAACGAGTTTACGTACAAATGAAAACTAATATTAACATGAAGAAAAAAAAATTGCCACAAAAGTCCTTCTGTACGAGTCGAGTAAGTGAATTCAGCCTCGACGCCTTGGTCCATGGCATACAGCACATATAGAACGCTCTTCTTTAAAAAATGCGGCCTTAGTACGATCGCCAGCTTGTTTTGAAGGGCTCGCAATATTAAGGCACAAGACCCGAACATAAACACTAAATATGGCCGTCGGCGTTGGCGGCGTCGGCATTACTACGAACGATCAAAAACGTCAGCGTGTCATAGCGGGACGTGACGTGCCGTCACGCGATGGCGTATGCATATGACATCGTCGCTTCGACAAAAAATGGGCCGATCGCAGAAGCACTGCAAGAACACGTCAGGTAGAGAAAGCTTAGAATGCCTCCGATCACCGAGGCAGTTGTGAACCACGTTACCTGCAGGAAGCTTTTGTGGGGGGGGGAGGGGGGCGGTTAATGGGCGATCAACATATTCGACTGAAAAATAAGTCAGTTTCGCCGCAAGGGTGAGGCAGTGAATGCGAAAGCAACAAATTGTAATTTTATACGAAGTGTAAAGAAAGGAGACAGATACAGAACACTTGCTGCGGGCCGGCTGTTCTATTCTACTTTTCTTCTTTCTCTGCTTCGTCCTAGCCGAGCGCGAGGGCCCATGCTACACCATCACAGAAGTGAGGCTGGCAACTAACTCTTTTGCATCCCATCTGAAGCAACTCTACAAAACGCTGGTTTAAGAATATGGCCGCTTAAAGGGCCACTTATCGCACAGTCTCTTCGCGTTGAGAGCGCAGCACGTAGAAGGGTATACGAGCCGCCCGCTAATGGTTGCCTAGTTAACGAGAGAGCGCACGCGCGCTAGCGAAGGTGACCACGCCCGTAAAATCAAAGTTCACTGCTGCTGCTCGAGCAATTCCCCCCTCGCGTCTTTTAGAATAAAGGTTATTTGTAGTGATTTCTATATTTATTTATGTATTTAGGCTTGGGATTCGCGAATTCCATAGGGGTGTGTAGTACATGTGAGATATGTTGAAATATAGGCATAAGCTGTACATGAACCACATCTAACTAATAAACTAGAAAAACGAGCTCTTCAATTCCCCTTCTTTCGTTCATTTATGGCGAGGGTCTCGTTCTGGCAGACTTGATGCCTTCAAGTATTATGCGAGTGCTTATTGGCCAGCTATTCATTAAAATATTTCTCTCTCTCTCTTATTGGCCAGATGCCAGCTCGTAGGAAGGCCACTTACTACGTCATGCCAGCTGAGAAAACGCAAGAGTGCTCCACACTCACCGTGATGGCCATACGAGCGGCGCTGACTAACACTCCCAGGTTTACATGCAAGTAAACACTAGACGACCGCGATGTAGCTCAATCAGTAGAGCATCCGACGGGCTCTTCCATTGTTGCAGGTTCGGTGCCTACCGGCCGACAGTTGTCTTCTGTCCATTTTCATTTGTTCGCATTTACACCATAGTTGTTTCAATGCAGTGAAAAGGCTGCAAATACCATCCGCCTATAGCCACATTGGCCTCACTTTCTTCCTGCTTTTCGTTAAGGCCTTTCATCACAGAGAACCCTCTGTCTCACTTCATATTTTGTGGTCTTTCTAGAGATTGAAGGAGATCCAAGGCGCGGACCCAACCGCGAAGACCGTGCTCGCCATCGGCTGCTACGACTTTAAATACCCACAGGGCTATTTTGTACCCCCATTCGCAGAACATTTCACCAACGTGGCGAAGTAAGTAATCTCAAGCACCCCCCCATCTGTATTCTTCCCCATTATTGGGGCCATGTCAACACGCACAAGTTAAGGTTGTCATTACCAAGTAGCGTATATGATCTGCTCTATGAGTGTCCTGGCGGATGTCGGGTTCTTTCGGTACATAACGCTTGCAAAGGGGTACTTGAGAAAAACCCGAGAATGAGAAGCAGGAATAGCGATGCTATAAACGGAACTGCTTGGGGATGGCAATTTTTCGGGTGTGTTGGAAAACTAAATTGGAAAATCTTTTCAGTGCTAGCAAAGGAGCGCCCAAGAGAGACGACACCACAACGCGCTAGTTTGTTGACAAGGACAAAGCTAGGGACCCTGTACTTCCCTTTTAGATGCGAAGCATCTGATGCTCGGGGCTGTGTCCGTCCCGCGTCCCGCGTCCGGTCACTTTCATGAAGTACGGGAGCAGCCACTATGCTAACCAGAACACTGTAGAACAATAAGGCCTTCAACCACCACCACAGTCATCAGAGTCATGGGCGATAGCGCAGAGTGGCTGCTCAGCAAAGGCTAGGCTGGTGGTGGGTGCAAGCAAAGAATAACGCGCTCTACCGGTGGTGTTTGTCGCCCACGTTGACTCCATTCCTTGATCTTGCTTGCATGTGCTTCCGGGGGTGCTTTGTCCGTCCCTCCTTCCCGCGTCCCGTGTCCCATAGCCCATCTCTCTCCACTCCTACGCTCCCGTCCTTTCTTTCCTCTAGGAATCCTCTACTCTACGGAGCGGCGCCCGCGTCCCGCTGACTCCATTCCTTGATCTTGCTTACATGTGCTTGCGGGGGGCTTTGTCCGTCCCTCCTTCCCGCATCCCACACCCCCCTCTCTCTCGACCATTACGCTCCCTTTTTTATCTCCTCTAGGAATCCTCTACTCTACGGAGCGGCGCCCGCGTCCCGTTGACTCCATTCCTTTGATCTTGCTTGCATGTGGGCTTGCGGGGGCTTTGTCCGTCCCTCCTTCCCACGTCCCACACCCCCTCTCTCTCCTCTCCTACGGCCCCCCGCCTTTCTCTCTTCTAGAAATCCTCTACTGTACGGAGCGGCGCCCACGTTCCGTTGACTCCATTCCTTGATCTTGCTTGCGGGGGCTTTGTCCGTCCCTCCCTCCCGCATCCCACACCCCCCTCTCTCGACCATTACGCTCCCTTTTTATCTCCTCTAGGAATCCTCTACTCTACGGAGCGGCGCCCGCGTCCCGTTGACTCCATTCCTTTGATCTTGCTTGCATGTGCTTGCGGGGGGCTTTGTCCATCCCTCCTTCCCGCATCCCACACCCCCCTCTCTCTCGACCATTACGCTCCCTTTTTTATCGCCTCTAGGAATCCTCTACTCTACGGAGCGGCGCCCGCGTCCCGTTGACGCCATTCTTTGATCATGCTTGCATGTGCTTGCGGGGGCTTTGTCCGTCCCTCCTTCCCGCGTCCCACACCCCCACAGCGAATGCGCGTCCCCTCGTCCTCTCTCTCCTCTACTACGCTCCCCATTTCTCTCCTTTAGGAATCCTCTACTCTACAGAGCGGCGCCCGCGTCCCGTTCACTCCATTCCTTGATCGTGTTTGCATGTTATTGCGGGGGCTTTGTCCGTCCCTCCTTCCCGCGTCGCACACCCCCCAGAGCGCATGCGCGTCCCCATCCCCCCTCTCTCTGTACTCCTACGCTCCCACTTTATCTCCTCTAGAAATCCTCTACTCTACGGAACGGCGCCCGCGTCCCACACCCCCACAGCGCATGCGCGTCCGCTCCCCGTCGCTGTCCTCTCCTACGGTCGCCCGCGTTCTCTCCTCTAGGAATCTTCTATTCTATGGAGCGGCACGCACGACAGGTGCTCCCTCCTCTCCTACGCTCCCCCCTTTCTCTTCTCTAAAAATCCTCTACTCTACGGAGCGGCGCCCGTGTCCCACAGCGCATGCGCGTCCCCTCCCCCCTCTCTCTCCTCTCCTACGATCCCCCCCCGTTCTCTCCTCTAGGAATCCTCTACTCTACGGAGTGGTGCGACAGCTGCATACTCCGCTGGGGGCGTCACGGTAGTTCCGTGGAATGAAAATGACGGAGTGCGCGCGCCTCATTCTCTTTCCTGTGCAGCGCCGCGACGGGCGCCCGGGCCGCTGCCTCGAAACGGGAGCGGCGACGTTTCTCCCTTTCAAGCCAGCTCTCCCCACTGCGGGAGATGGGGGAAGTTTTAGATGCGAAGCATCTTATCCTCGGGGCTCTGTCCTACCCGCGTCCCGCGTCCGGCCACTTTCATGAAGTAAGGAAGCACCTATTATGCGAACCAGAACACTGTAGTAATATTAAGGCCGTCAACCACTACCACAGCCATCAGAGTCATGGCCGAGAGCATAGAGAGGCTGCTTAGCAATGGCTAGGCAGGTGGTGTCTGTCGCCCAGGTTGACCCCATTTCTTGATCTTGCTTGCATGTGTTTAGCGGGGGCTTAGTCCCGTCCCTCCTTCCCGCGTCCCACCCCACCACCCAGCGCATGAACGTCCCCTCCCCCTCTCTCCTCTCCTACGCTCACCCCCTTTCTCTCCTCTAGGAATCCTCTACTGCACGGAGCGGCCCCGCGTCGCACGCCCCCCCCACAGCGCAATGCGCGCGTCCTCCCCTCCCCCCTATCCTCTCCTACGCTCACCCCCTTTCTCTACTCTAGGAATCATCTACTCTACGGAGCGGCTCCCGCGTCCCACACCCCCCATAGCGCATGCACGTCCCTCTTCCCCTCTCTTTCCTCTCCTACGGTCCCCCCAGTCCTCTCCTCTAGTAATCCTCTACGGAGCGGCGCGCACGACAGGTGGTGCGACAGCTGCATACTCCGCTGGGGGGTGCCACGGTAGTTCCGCGGTATGAAAATGACGGAGCGCGCGCGCCTCATTCTATCTCCTGTGCAGCGCCGCGATGAGCGCCCGGACCGCTGCCGTGAAACGACAGCGGCGACGCTCCTCCCGCTCAAGCTGCTTCGCATCCACACATGGTTCCCTATAGCGGGAGATGGGGAAGTTTTAGATGCAAAGCATCTTATGCTCGGGGCTCTGTCCGTCCCTCCCGCGTCCCGCGTCCGGCCACTTTCATGAAGTAGGGAAGCACACATTTTTATTTATTTTATTTATTTATTGAAAAATACCTTACAGGCCCGAAGGCATTGAGTAAGGGGGGGGTTACAGTGAAATCACAAGTAAACTCATAAGGAAGAACGCTACAGTGCAGGTTAATAATAATAAGAACAAAAATACTTCTTAACCAAATTAACAGAGCAATCAGTCATCATATATAATTCAACAGTACAAAAAAAGCAGATTAACAGCACGTTCATCAAAACATAGCGCAACACGCCACAGTATAAACGCTTGAAATGTAGACGATAAAAAGTAAAAAAAAAATAAATCTTACAACGCTATATCGTGAAAATGCATCTCAAGTGTGTGCCGAAACGTGTTAGGGTTACTATCAGAGGCGATATCATCGGGAAGATCATTCCACATGCGGATGGCTTGTGACCGTCCAACATTATGCGAACCAGAACACTGTAGTAATATGAAGGCCGTCAACCACTATCACGGTCATCATAGTCATGGCTGAGAGCACAGAGAGGCTGCTTAGCAATGGCTAGGCGTGTGGGGTCTGTCGCCCAGGTTGACCCCATTGCTTGAGTCATGGCCGAGAGCACAGAGAGGCTGCTTAGCAATGGCTAGGCAGGTGGTGTCTTTCGCCCAGGTTGACCCCATTCCTTAATCTTGCTTTCATGTGTTTGGACTGGGCTTAGCCCGTCCCTCCTTCCCGCATCCCACACCACCCAGCGCATGTGCGTCCTCTCCCCTATCCTCTCCTATGCTCACTCTCTTCCTCTACTCTAGGAACCATCTACTCTACGGAGCGGCGCCCGCGTCCCACAGCGAATGCGCGTCCTCTCCCCCTCTCTCCTCTGGCAATAATGTACTCTACGGAGCGGCTCCGGCGTCCCACATCCCCACAGCGCATGCACGTCCTCTTCCCCCTCTCTCCTAATCTACTCTACGGAGTGGCTCCCACACCCCCCAGCGCATTCACGTCCCCCTCCCCCTCTCTCTCCTCTCCTACGGTTCCCCCTGTCCTTTCCTCTATGAATCCTCTACGGAGCGACGGGCACGACAGGTGGTGTGACAGCTGCATACTCCGCTGGGGGCGCCATGGTAGTTCCGCGGTATGAAAATGACGGAGCGCGCGCGCCTCATTCTCTCTCCTGTGCAGCGCCGCGATGAGCGCCCGGACCACTGCCGTGAAATGAGAGCGGCGACGTTTCACGCTGCCGTGAAATGAGAGCGCATGCCCCTCCCTATGACGGGAGGGGCATGCGCGCACACCCCTCCCGCTCTAGCTCCCCGCTGCTTCGCATCCCGACATGGTTCCCTTTAGCGGGAGATGGTGTAATTCTTTTTTATTGTGATGCCAACTACGCCGACACTCTCGGCGAGTCTTCGCTGTCGCCGACATGTCCCTTTTAAAGTCGAAGTACATCGCCCCACGCATCGTATGTTCTCTGTGCGAGTAAAAGCGTCCAAGTGCTGTCGCAGAACACGGCTGAAGCAGCGATGAAACGAGCAGGCCATCGCAATCACGCGTACGGCGCACGTGACAACATCGACCCTCGTGACAGCTAGGTCTGCCGTCGATCGCTCCCCTTGCAGAGAAGAAACGGCCCACCCATCTGTGGCGGGGGCGGTGGATCGTGCAAAGCGTGTCTTCATCGCTCAGGTCGAAACTGAGGACTTCCATGGAAATTGCGTGGTCTCGAGCACGCCAACTCGATAGACATCAGTAGACGGCTCGTAGAGACGACAGTCATCCCGCAAACCCCTTCGTCCCATAGAGTGGCCGTATTCCTTTACCACAGGGTTTCGTAGGCTTACGCGATATGGGATTCCAAAGGAGTTAACTGCTGGATTGCGTCATATAACATTATAATTTGTTGCGAGAACTTTTATCGCTTCGCCCTTGCGGGGCAACTGAGTTTCAACGAAATCCTAACAAAATGTATACAGTGGTGCAACCATTAACGCATTTTGTAGACAAACAGCTAGAAATAAAGTTCGCATCTGCTCACAGATCGAGTTAACACATTGATGTTTTTTAGTATGAGGTCAGCGAATACTCTGGAGCCGGAAGCTCAATGAAGTAGCTCGACAGGTGTGGTAAAAAAAATTGGCTTATAAATATTTATGTCCTTTCGTAGAGTGCGCTAAAACCTCTTGGGCTTCCTGCGCTAAATGCCATCACTCGAAACTTCATATGATTTGGAGGTTTCCATTCGACAAGTGCAGCACAACAAGTCCCCCCAGCGGACATTGAAACATTGCTTACTTAACCCTTGCGGACATATGAGCCATCCATAAACATTTGAAATATGGGTGCTTGGTCATTAACGGAGATTTGCTTCATGTGGTTTTCATTTCTATTTGGTGGGCTTTTTTTAAATTTCGGTATAAATCCCCGAGCAGCATGTAAATGGCCCAAAAAAAGTGGATGGGTCATTTTGCAATGCCTTCTACAACGCATCGAAACACGCTTGGCCCTAAAGTGAACATCAAGTATTTAGCATAATTCATCTGAGTTACTTAATGATGTAAGCGCAATATAAGAAATACTCTAACGAGACCAAGATGACGGCCAACCACATGTCATTGGTCTAATTTGTTGCGGTGAACCACGATTTTTAGAGCTCTTGTATAAGAGCCCCTCCCCCCCCCTCTCTCTCTTTTTCTATATATATATATATATATATATATATATATATATATATATATATATATATATATATATATATATATATATATATATATATATATATATATATATATGTATATAGGACATAATCAATACCTATCGTCTATCAAAGACCATTTCTCAAGTACATAGGCTGTGCAGATATTTGTGCATAAATGTGTACCTACAACCGATACGCTTGCTTAGTTATGCTGCTTGAAGCTAGATCAAAAGAATGCCGCCCAAGCAAGGTGTCATGGTCACCGTTCTCTCGTTCCAGCACGTTCATGGCAGATATATACATTTCCATTATTTCGACGGGATGGGTCGGTCCCAAGGTACCCTGTTTTGCCGCACCTCCCAGTATGATAACAACCTTTAACCCACACTTCACCGGTATGGTAAGTATTCTCATTCCATGTAAGAAGTTACCTTCGCAGCTTACTTTATCATGCTGCTGCATGAAAGAGCTGTTCGCGGTGAGAACCAGTGTTGCAGAGTTGCCACTCCGGAACTGGAATGACTCCCAATTCATTCCACATTTTTGCGACCCCGGAATGGCATGGGAATGGAATGGGGACAACGCTTCGAGGAATAGAAGGGGAATGGAATTCAGCGCCTTTTGCACGGAATGAAATGGGAATGGAATTACGTCTTTTTGCGAAAATAGGGCACCTTTTCGTCTACGCGCTGTTTTTGAAACTTCAAACATTAGTACGTCAAAGCCTCGAATTTAACAATAAAGCAGTATTTTTAAAATGGCTTGGCTGATTACAAGCACGGTACATTTATAAGCAACGCGCCTACTACACTTATGTCCATATATAGACTGAGTTGCTCCGAAGTTTTTCTCTATTCTTCGCGTATCCGCGGTTCTAAACCGTTGGTATCCGTCGTGCGGAACTACAGTTTCCCTCGGCGGCGCCCCAGCCGCCTGCTGTTTCACTTCCCTTCACGTTTTTGTTTTTCCTTCTGTCGCCGTCGGCGACTCGAACGCATATTCGACAAAATGCTTCTCTAAGTTGTATACATGACATTGCATACCTGCGCACAGGCGAACACAGAAGGTTCTCCTCACCCCATCCATGCTTGCGAGGCGCGCTTGACAAGCGTGAGTGCTGACGAGCAGTGCGTCCCAGTGTTCCGTATTCGATGCAAAGGCACAAGGTGCCCGAGTGGTGCACTTAATTTCCAACTAATACCAGCCGACCCACAGGGTTTGGTTCCCCATTAACCAAATCTTATTTTTCTCCATATTCATGATCGCTCCAGAAACGTGGCAAAACTGCTTAGTCTTCTTGAACACTACTTGTATCTCCTTAAAAATACGCTATGCTGTCATTTTAGCATTAACACATTTAAGCTTAAACAATATTAAAACATCGCCCTTCGTTCAAACATGCTGACCATGCAAATACTATAGGTAGCGGGAGAACTGCCCCTATAGGAATTAGTAGGGTGGTTGTACTGCACAAGATATGGCACCAAGCTACTATCCATCGACCTTGGTAACGTGTTTTTCGTACTTTTGCAGTTCTTAATGCATCTAATGGCATCACCTTTATGGGCCATTCAGTCTTAACTCGATAAAACTATCAAGATGCCTTTCCTACGTTGAGGAATTACAGGAATGGAATTGAACAGCCTGGCCATTCCCGGAGTGGAATTGGGCTAAGTTTTTTTCATTCCGAAGAATTGAAAGGAATGGAATTGCGGCAAGTTCTAATTCCCTGGGAAGGAATTGGAATGGAATGGAGGCGCTCATTCCGCAACACTGGTGAGAACGTAGCCACTAAGCCCTGCAATCGTCTTTGTTTGGGTTAACGAAAAACTAAGGTCAAACGATAACTTAGTTTACACTGATGAATTATCCTGTAAACTCTAGCTTCATGATATCACAGTAATATATTTATTAATAGATGAGAAACTTAACGAAGCAAGTTTCAGTTGTAAATATCCCGCCGAAACCTCCGATGCTGACTTCTCGAATTTCAAAATTTAATCGTATTTTGGCCACGTTGCCTCAACAAAATGTTTTGAAACTTGGTAAGTTATGTCTCTGCATCTCTCAGAAGACAAAGTACTTCATTTTTTTACTGATTAAGAACTATGTAGGCCATAGTAGACGCCATCAAAATCTCTGACGTCTTTCCGACTGCTGCGGGAACTTTAAGGTAGCGTCGTCACGCGAACATTCTTCTTCCTCGTGTTCTCCCTTATCCATGTTGTTCTCCCAGGAAGCATGGTGGCTTTGCTATCTGAAAGATAAATTTACCAATACGAGAAAAATTGTTTTCCTCTTCAGGGTCCCTTTTACCAATTGAGCACTCGGCTGTAACTCTCAGTGTATGCGTTCTTTGATCGAGCAGCGCTCATCGCACGCCCAGTGTGCCGTAAAATCTGGAAAGGAGTGTGCGGTTAATCCTTTTTTTTTTTGTTTCACTATCAAATTTTAGCGCTAGATGTTAATTTTGAGCTATATATTTGCAATGAAATCGCCGAGAAAACGGCAACATTTTTTATACGACACAAGGATGGCGTATTTACCTGTTTTAAAGTGAAAATTACAGTGCTAACCAGCACATACCACAAAAATAAAACGAGACAGTCTCTGGCGGTGTCTATAAACTGGTTTAATATTTTTACAGCAGCACATGTATTCGCCAGATAACGCATAATAGTGCTTGCATGCGTATAAAATATAGACAACTGCGCAGCTAGGGCAAGAGTTTTTTTTTATGGTGGCAGGACATTTTTTTTTAATATTTGTCTAAATGCAGCATCAAGGAAGTATCACTGATACAAGCAGGAGCTTTTAAATGCGAATGCATTTCTTAGTCGGGCCATGGCCTCCGAGATGGCGGGCGCGCGGCGGGTTTCTCTCCGGCCGTCCCAATCGCCGCGCTCCCCAGCAAAAAAAAACGTACATCGCGTCGCGCGCCCGGCTACCGCGAGATGGCGCACTCACTTAGGATTCCGTAGGATTCCGGCGGCAGCGGAGACCGCAGCAGAAAGCAGAGCGCGCGGGATTACAGCGTGCGCAGGTTTTTTTTTCTACGTACGAGCAAGCATTGCCGCCAGGATCTTCTGGATGCACTGAAGCGAAGTTATTTTTCTGTTACTGCATTTATTTTGGTCCAATTTACGGAGAAAAGCACGGCAACTGCTGAATTTTCCTGATATAAATTATTGTAAGGAGGTATCAATTCGTCTGTGGTAGTGTTACTTTTTTTTTTCATTACGGTCCGTTTTGTCTCGGCGCGAAATACCATGATTTGAGAAATATACAGGGGCGTTCTAGCATTCTTCCTTTCTGGAGACGTGTATGGGTGAAAACGGCTGATTTTCGTCGTTGAATCATATTGGCCTCTTATTGTGATACATCGTTTTACTATTTGATCGCGTACGGATATTTATGCGTTGGTCGACCGAAGCACGGTTACGCTCTAGATAACTGAGTGCCCTGGTGATGTCACTGAAGTAAGATCATAAGTAATTTTGCCGGAATATTGTTGAAGGCTTCAATTAGCCGACCTACATTTACTCCACACGTCGTTCACAGTGAAAGTGCCTGAGTTGTCATCGCCTCCTTTTTCGTTATCCGGATTTTGCTTACGTCTTGGTAGCACGTACAATGGCAATATTAGTATCGTGTTCATTTACTGTGCTCTCGACTGCATCCAAATCAATGAATCGATCATAAATGAACAAAACGCGCCTGTAACCAGTCCGCGGTCGTCGCAGAACCGACCGACGACTTTCAGTCTAGACGTGTGGCGACCGCCTGCAACCTCCTCCGTCTCCTGCGGCGCGACGGGAGGTAGTTGGAAAGGGAAACTAAGGAAGCCTCGTGGGCGAGTGCGAAGCATTGTGCGCTATGCGAGCGCGGGTTTCGCGCCAGACTTGATGGCGCTGGCGACATCGCTAGGAGAGAGCACGACGATTGCTGATGCCAAGTTTGGTCGGCTCAGTTAGCGTTCCCCTCCAGCGTGCGCTCGACCTTATTTATTTGTAACGCGCTCATGCTGCGGCGCCTGTAAAGCATTCCGTATAGAAGGAAGTGCCTGCAAGGTGTTAATAAAGGAAATATAAACAAAGTGTTCCTACTGGAAAATTTGAGTGCTAATGTACGTGTGTTTTCATTTCGCTATATGTTGTTTCGCTATAGCTTCCAAACGGACTGCTTCCGTCGCAGGCCTTAAATCTAGCCTACAACATTATCAACATATCTGTTGTGGGTTGATGAATGTGTAAATAAATGGTTACGGTACAAATCCTCGTCTTTAAAATTACTACGCCGTGTACTCTCGGCGCAAGAAAATGCATTTCCTCACGATTCCCTTCGGGGAGGTGGGGGGCATTTTTTTTCTTTTAACCTGGCACTTTTTCGAGGGGAGCCGCGTGTGTTCAATTATGTCTTCGTCCGACGCGCAGCAAAATTGAGAAAGGAGCTTTGAAACGCGTCGGCTGTCTCATTTTTCCCCAATACAATACAATACACTGCGGGGGGCAAAACGATACAGTGTGCAAAATTGCAGCCTTTCAGTCTTTGCAGTCGAAGCGCTTTAAATTCACTCCGTGTGCCCTCACGCAGTCCGCAGTTCTTGCACTCCACGCATTCAATCGAAACAAAACCCGGCGCTGTGTTGCTCCGAAACTTGTTGCAGATCAAACACCGCCTGTCTTTTTATGTGCTAATGTAGTCGTTCGTTCAACGTTTGTACTTCATTGCCTTATTCAACAATTTGACGCTACATATGTTCTGACGCATCTTCTTCGCCTCTTTTTGCCGCTTTGATGCAGAACTGCGCGGCCATTTCGTGGATTTCAACTTTGTCAGCCGGGCTTTGTGAGGCGATGAATTTAAAACTGATAAATTCGGATTTTCTAGCGCTTTTTTTTAATTTCGGTATTGGAGAAATCTCATTAAAACTCAATCCCAAGGCGTGTTTGTGGACGGCTTGACTTGGTGATTCTTCCAATTTTTTCGTGAGTCTCTCGAGAGCATCCTTGGGTACGCGGCATATCCTCGGTGTAGTGGGAATGGAGTGAGTGCTGTCCTCAACAGTAATCAGTGCTTTTTCATGTCGTTTTGCTCCCAGGAAGCTGTATATATTCTTTTTGACGTCTGAACCCTCCTTCACAAATAAATATAACACATATTGAGTGTAAGTAAATGGTTCACTTACTAAGATGCCCTCTAAGGCAATGCGATGCCTTTTTGTCGTGTTTTGCCACTCTCACGTGCCCGAGCTAAACTTTTGGTGGTATGTAGCTAGTTGAATAAACTATAAAAATAAATACTTTCGTTATTGTGCTGAAGCAGGCGAAGCTTCATGCACGGGTCTGAAAATTTGGTCGAGCAGAATTTCGCCCCTTTTTGATGGGTCACGAACACACTGACACCAGCCGCGTAACTTGTCCCACGCGAACACTACGAGCAATCATCAACTTTTACAAAAAAGCGGTGGACAACTACCAGCACCTATACCTGAGGTACAGAAAGAAAGTAAAGTGCTTTTTTTATTATCTATAGAGGTCGGCAAAGTCCAAATGTCGCGTTTTGCCCCGCGTCTCATTTTCCCCCGCCTTACCCTATTTCTTGTACTAGGATATAGGTACTGTACAAACCAGAACGATTGCGTATTGTCACTGGGTCGGGACGTGGACGATACGAGCTATCGGCGTCTTCAAGGTGGAACTCCTTGTGTGGCCATGAAACGGAAACTCAAGTTAGAGCAAGCAATTCACGCTGTACACTTATCGGCGCACAGACCGTCGGTCGTCGAAAAAATTCATAAGCGGGTAAGCGCGTCGGCAGTTATACACGCGCCTGCGAATATTCCAGCGTTATTGCTAGCTGTCACGTAAGTTCCAGAAAAAAACTAATGTACGGGTTGTGCGCGTAATCTAAACGCAAGGTTGTGTAATGGGGCCGCACCATGAAAATGAAAAGAAAGGAGGGCGTGTGGCAATATGATACGCAGCAGATCATATGATGTTGCATGAGATTTGGCAGCTGAAATTTAGCCGCTGATTGGCAACAAACATTCACGTAGTACTTAGACAACAGCTAAATGAAATCTGCATAGAGTTTCCATACCACTACCACATTTTACACCTGTATAATCATTTAACTTGACCTATCCCGCACTCGAACTTCAGGATAGTGCACACTCAATTTTTTTAAGTTTGGCAACGATCCTGTTTGATTTTAAATTCGCCATCTTTCATGGTAGGCCATCCCGAAATTCTTAAGTCTAATATTTTATTTCTAGTTACTGTCACTTTTAACTTGCAGTGCAAAATCTGCGAAAAACTTTTTTTGGTCCGATAGCCTGGCTGGCAACAGTGACGGGAACAATGGGTTGACATACGCGCACAACTCAGTCAACAGCAGAGACAATGACACATGTAGGAGGTGTAAATAGTTATAATCGCGTACAAGCGTACGTTCATACTCGGCAGTTCACACACGCCTACGTCTTACATATATCTCTGCGCTACAATTTTTTTGTGGACCACTCCAAAATTTCAAAGTTGAACCACGCCTAATATTTTCATCTTTACCCACCCCAGACTTTCTCACGTTGAACCACCCCCAAATCTTTAATTTGCCTTGCACCCCAAACTTCTTATTTTGTTTTTATCTTTACAATTTTTTACTGTCCCTCCCGGCATTTTTTAGATGTGGAGCATCTTATGGCGAAGCCTAATCCGGTGGTGGTGGTGTGCCGCGTGCCCACCCTTATTGCGCATGCGCAAACCCTTTCAAAAAAATAAAAATAAAAAACCTCCTCTCCCCCCTCTCTCTCCTCTAGGCATCCCTCCCCGCGGCAACCACATCCTCACTGCGCACGCACCTCCCCTCCTCTCTCGCCTCCTACGCTCCCCCCTCTCTCCTCTAGGCATCCCTGCCCGTGGCGTCCACACTCCCACTGCGCATGCGCGTCCCCCCCCTCTCCCTGCTCTACGCTCCCCCCCCTCTCCCCTCTAGGCATCCCTGCCCACGGCGTCCACACTCCCACTGCGCATGCGCGTCCCCCCCCGCCCCTCTCTCTCTCCTCTCCTACGCTCCCCCCCCTCTCTCGCCTCGCGACGCAGACGCAGGCAGCGTCTGCTAGCGAGTTTCTTGGTTGAAAAAAAACCGGCAGATCCCACGCACCGTGGGAATCGATGTGATGCGAAGCAGCCAGCAAGGAGCAAATCATGCTGTACATAATATGCAGGTCATTATTTACATGATAGGACCTGTCATTTGTGTTCGTCAAACAGTCACGTCGCGAAATACAAATTTTGATGTATATCAATCTTGCGAATTGGACGCAAGCGCACCACGAGCGTGGCATGTAAGTGGCATTGTAGATGACATGCATGCCAAGATTTACATGTTACCACCTGCCACTTATGTTCGCTTAATTTTTTACCTCAAATCACAGCGAGACGCGAGACCAATCTGCCTCCATTTCGCATGCGTTCTTATTCTCGCGCTCTGCGCATCGTGCAGACGTCATCCGCGTTCCAGCGTTTAAATTGACGGACAATTTGTCAATTCCAAAGTGTGTTCCTCGAACGCCTGTGGAGGAGTAGGAGGAGAGAGTGGGGAAAGGAAAAGACCCACTGAGACGGGGTCGGTCAGAATGAAACGTGATGCGCGCGTCTCCCTCCTTGCATGATTAGAGACGCTGGGCAATGCGACGTTACGCAAGCAAAGCGCGAGCGCTGTAGAGTCCAACGCGACCGGCTTCCGTTTGCGCGCCCCGGCGCCCACCTGGCACTGTGCCAGGGCACGGCTGGAGGGACGGATGGACGGACGGGCGGACGCGAGCATGAGACATTAAAGGCTTTCACCTTAAAATTTGGTGTATATCAAGCTGGCGAAACGGCCACAAGAGTGTCATTAGCGTGGCATGCAAGTCATGTTGCACATGACATGTCATGATTTGCATATTACCACTTGTCATTTATCCTTGTCATACAATCACGTCGCTGAATACCATATTTGGTGTATATCAAGCTAGCGAAACGACCACGGGAGTACCATGAGTGTGGCATGCAAGTCATGTTGCGCATGACATGTCATGGTTTCCATATTAAAACGTCATTTATGCCCGTCATACAGTCACGTCCCTAAATACGAAGTTTGTTGCATATCAAGCTAGCGAAACGGTCACGAGAGTGTCATGAGCGTGCCATGCAAGTCATGTTGCACATGATATGTCACGATTTCCGTATTACCACTTGGTAATTATGTTCGCCATACAGTCACGTCAGTCAATACCTAATTTGGTGTATATCAAGCTAGCGAAACGGCTGTCAGCGCGCCATGAGCGTGGCATGTAAATCATGTTTTATATGATATGCAGGTCATGATTTTCATATTACCAACTGTCATTTATGCTAGTCATACAGTCACGTACCTCAATACCAAACTTGGTGTATATCAAGCTAGCGAAACGGCCACGAGAGTGTCATGAGCGTGGCATGCAAGTCATGTTGCACATGACATGTCATGATTTCCATATTACCACTTGGCATTTATGTTCGTCATACAGTCACGTCGCGCAATACCAAATTTGGTGTATATCAAGCTAGCGAAACGGCCGTCAGCGCGCCATGAGCGTGGCATGTAAATCATGTTGTACATGACATGCACATCATTATTTGCATATTACCACCTGTCATTTATGTTCGTCATACAGTCACGTCACTCAATCCCAAATTTGGTGTATATCAAGCTAACGAAACGGCCGCGAGCGCGCCATGAGCGTGGCATGTAAATCATACTTTTCATGAAAAGTTATTCATGATTTTCATGATATGACCAGCCATTTATGTTCGTCATACAGTCATGTTATGCCATACCAAATTTGGTATAAATCCCATTAACGATACGGCCAGGAGAGCACAAAGTCGTAGGCGGCTAGATAGATAGATAGCTAGATAGATAGATAGATAGATAGATAGATAGATAGATAGATAGATAGATAGATAGATAGATAGATAGATACGCTCAAAGTCGCCGAAGTTCGCTAAGAAATGCTTCGCATTTAAAAATCCGACTGCTCGCGCTGCACAACCGTTCACTGGCCATCCCGTATATATGGCAGTGGATCTTGACCTCCAAGGTGGTGCCGGTGGGAGATTTCTCCTGTGCGTTGTTGAACAATAAAAATTCGCAGCGTGCGCGTTAACTAAAAGCGGACTGCGGGTCACTGTGTCCAGTCGGCGTCTTCTGTCTCTAATGGCCCATTAGCAGCGATTTGCATGTTCCAGCAGGAAACACCTCTCCATGACTGCGTGCTTTGCGCCTCCCCAGGTTTCTCTCCTGCGCAACGCCGCGATGAGCGCCAGCGTCAACGCCGCCGCCAGTGTAAGCGTTAGCGCCCGCTGCTTCACATCTACACATGGTTCCCTTTAGCGGGAGATGGTGTAATTTTTTTAGCATTCTGCCAGCCCCATATATGCATATGACACGCCAGAATTTTTGAAGTTTTATCAGCAGTACATCTATTATAGTGCCTAACCCTTTGAGACGCCCTGTACACAATTGCGTACTTGACTTGTTTTGCTCTTTGTATCAACTACGGGACTAAGAGAGAGCGAAAGACAGTTCAGCTTCGGATAGATTGAACCTCCTGAATAAAAATTTGTCTTCATTTCACTTCATTTCGCAGCGTACTGTTGCTTATGATCACATTGCTGCAAGCACTACCCCGTTGGACGAGTCGTTCGATAAGCTGCGTCCTGCGAGCCATGTTAAACAGTAAACTTTTTTCTATGCTCTAAAAGGACATAACGAAAAACAAGTTTGTACTATATTTCTAGCCCGAGATTTCATTCTATTTCTGCCAAAATAAAGCATGAATGGCTTCACGATAAGCAGATATTTAATTACAACTTAATTAGAATAAGTTACTATAACACACATAAATGGCCATAATACGATATGATTACGACGAGTGATCGCTCGTCGTAGTACTTCTCTTCTCCCGTGGTCAAGCCACATGTCCACTACTTTCATTACACATTATTTTTGTTGCAATAGTATATTGAGTGCCTTGAAATAACGTTATATTGTTTTGACCCATTTACAGACAGTAGTCAGGCTGATGATGATGATAATGATGATGATTACAGACAGTTCTTCATAGGTGGCGTCTGAAAAGGCTAAACCCCAACATTTAAATGAAGGCCAAACCTAATATTGTCACTTCGGTTCTCCTCAACTTTCCGAGGATTTCTTCGTATTCCTCCCACCCCAAATCGTCAACTTGGCCCGTACGCAATTTTCTCACATGGGCTAATATCAAATTTCCTTATGTGGCCCACCATCGACTTGTTCTACTTGTGTAAACACCAAAATATGCAATCTCGTCACTCTTAACTTTCGAGGTTCGCTCAGCTCTAAGTTTTCAATATTGGCCGACCGTATGTTTTCATTTTCGCCTACCCCAAATTGCAATTATTTTGACACAAAAATGTTGAAGTTAGCAAACATCAAACCTTTTCAATTTGGCCTGCACCTAAGTTTTTCATGGTCAAACACACATTTTGAATGTGAAATGTTTCTCAGCGAACTGCAGCCACTTCGAGCGTTTCTATCGACGTATCTGTATTTCTAATCTATCCATCTAGCAGCCTATGTCTGGTTGCTCTCGTGATCGTGTGCTCCACTTGGCGCAGACCAAAAGTTGTATGGGTGGGTAACAGGGTTTGACGAATATGTGTGGGAGGTCATGACATGAATAACATGAAAACACCGTCACGTACTTCGTCAAACAGTTTCCTCGAGACCCGTGTGGCACATACCCGTGTAGCAGGAACCGCGCTATGCGAATATGCGCCACATGTGCTTGAAAGTTTATATCTACTTAGGAACGGCGAGTACAGACACTAGTAATGTAAATGCTAGAGGTTTAACAAAAACAGACATCGGCAGCTTTAATCCAACAAATGCACATAATAAAGTTTAGGTTTCCCAGAAGGAATAAAACCCAAGAATTATGTGGGGCAAACAAGTAATCTACCACAAAGCCACGCCAGGTTTCAGAACTGCTGTGGAAAAATACCTTATGCTGGCGTAATATCGGTGAAACGTTCAATGTGGTTGCAGGGCTGGCTGTCTAATTTTACACACACTACATATATGCTCCTATGGTAGCAGGTGTCATGGGTTAACCTCAATGGTATACTTAAGCTCTTTACACTGAAGTTGGTGTACATAGAACTAGCCAGGGCTACCATCCTCGCAAGCACAAACGCTATATATTACCCTATGGCTTCTGCTGGTGGTAATTCCCAAGTTGCTGTTGGCATCGTTACGCAACCGCAAAGAACAGGTTATATGAAATATATCCAGCTGCCCAACATATCTCTGTGCGTACAATATTTGTACATATCTTTAGCGTAATTTCGTAACGTTTCGTTTAAAAAATTGCAGCATGGTCACCTTTCCTCCGCATGCTTCGCGTAACATCCGATTCCCATGGTGCGTGGAATCTGCCAATTTTTCTTTATGTTTTGAATGCCTCGGCGATTCAAGGTGGCCCTTTCGTAATATTTTTCTCTTTGGTCTGAAGTCGATTGTTTGATATCGGCGCTCGTGTTTCTTTTCCCATCTAGACCATCACACATTTCTTTCATAATGGCCTACCCACAACTTCGCAAGCTAGCACATGGTCGAGATTTGTGAATTCATACAACCCCAAAATTTTTGTTCTCACACATT